>JAAGAY010145528.1:68709-94923 GCA_011801015.1 Ardeotis arabs | reverse complement strand
TTCCCTTCCCCCTGGACCAGAGCAACAAGCGAGCCCCCATCCCACCCCGCTACAGCAACCAGAACCTGGAGGACTTCTTGCCACTTGGCCCCGTGGACATGGGAGCCTCCCAGTGCCAGAACGAATACACAGCCATCAGCTACTACCCAGCCCAGCTGGTGCAGGGCGAGGGCGTCCCGTACCAGCCCGACCCTGGCTACAAGCGGGTGAGCATGCGGCTGAGCGTGGCCCAGCCCTCCTACGCGGACTGCGAGGTGGGCCACCAGCCCAGCATCCGAGCCCAACCTCTTCCACCCCCCAACTACGAGGGCTCTGACATGGTGGAGAGCGACTATGGGAGCTGCGAGGAGGTGATGTTTTAATGGGAGCCCCATCCTTGAGATGAGAAGCACATCTCTATGCGGAACAGTGTGCAGGGAGCTGGCATGTGCCACTGAAGGGAGGCTGACGTGTGTCCTCCCCAGCTTGTGGCATCTCCCCCTGCACGGCTGGGTTGTAATTTGGCTGGATCTTTCCCCTTGCTGCCCTCCACGGTGCTCCTGCCACAAACAGAGGGGAAATGCTCCAGCCACTGCCAGGACACGGAGGATGCTCCTGGGATGCCAGTGACTAACCTGCCTCCTTGCCAAGGGGACTTCCTCCGACACCGTGCAGGACCACAGCGTGCCACCTCCTCCCACCCCAGGCTCCCTGGCCACGAGGATGATGATGATGAGGAGGAGGAGAGTGAGCACTGCAGGCATGGCAGCAGTCGTGGTGGAGAAGGTGTGAAAGGACTAGCGACGTGCAGCCTGGCAGTGCTGCAGGTGGGATAGCAGAGGCTCCCTGCCCCCAGCTCTGGCTCCGAGGGCTTGCATCAAGCCAACAGTTTGCCCAGCAGAATGGATCAGCTGGTGCAAACTCTCTTCCATGTCCACTCTCTGACACAGGGAGAGATACGAGGGAATGCAGCTGGTCCCATCAGCGCATCCTTCACTTGGCCAGCAGAAGTCCAAGGAAAAAAAAAAAAAAAATTCATTTCTGTAGGAAAACCAAGCACCAAGCTTCGTCACACCAGGAACCACCCACAGACTCAAACCAGTGCAGCTAGTAGCAAAGCAAGACCTCTGCCCAGTCAGACTGCTCTCTTGGGAGCACAGGGAACCCTGCCCCAAGGATGCCAGCACAGAGGTGTCCCCGTGGCTGTCGTGGTCCCATGCTGAATGCAGTAGAACATGGTCCTGCCATGCAGCCGGGGCTCCCCAATGTACCCCCGAAAGCCTGGCCAGCATCGTGTGGCATCTCCTGCCCAAGACGGGGCACTGAGGCTACTGAGCGTGGGATTCCCTGTACGTCCTTGTGCTTGGGAATGTATCGTCTCTTTGTGAAAGGTTTTCTTTGGTTGGTTGTTTGATGTAACTTTTTTTGTGATTTTTGGAAAGTATTAAAAGAGTTTAGATTTTTTTACTATTCTGATTTTGTTCGATAACTGAGGGATTCCCTTATAAAAAGAACATCCCTGCCTAGCTCCAGCCAAGGGCAGCCCAGGGAATAACAGTTTATTTTGAACACCAGCAACCTTTGAGCCTTCAGAGAAGTACCAACACAGCAAGTTCAACACATCTTTGAGGGTCTCATAAGGGCCAGAGGAAGGAGGCAGAATGAACCTCCCACATCTATTAGCTCAGGAGTAAAAGGTTGAAAGGACCCAAGTCCAAGCCCTGCCTTGATGCCCATCCCCAACCAAACACACTTGGGAAAACAGAAATTCATCTCACTCCTGAAAGTAAAGCCACAGAACTGAGGGAGGTGACTATCACCTGGTCAACCTGGAAAACACACCCAACTCAAGCATACCTGCAGAGAGGTCCCCAAAACGCCCAGCACAGGCTCTGTGGCTCACACCAGCCAGCACCTGTAGACCCTGCCCCAGCCCCACTCCACTGTCCAAGCATCCCCTGGGTGCCAGGGCAGCTTGCTGCCCACCAGCCACCCCCGCAGCCCCCCGAAGCGCTGCCCCTTTTACCTCTCAAAGCTGTCACACACTTTTCACCAAAAACCCTGGGCTCATCGCTGCTGTCACTCCCCAATGCGCGCTGGGCAGCCTCCTCTGGAAGGGCTCACGGTCAGCTGGAGAGCAGGGTCCTGATGATGTCACCAAAGCCCAGCAGTGCATTGTGTGGCAGTGATGTCATTAGCTATCACCATGGAGACAGCAAAGGGAGGACGGGAGGAGCAATGCCTCCAAGGGTCAGCATCCACAGGGGACAAAGTGCTGCAGGGGCCAAACAACTCCAACAGTGACCGGTGAGGTGGGACCAGGGCAGTGCCCCAGTGTCCCCTGCCCCGAGACCAGTCTGCTCAGGGGAAAAGCAGGACCCCAGCCACAGACTGCTGCTCCAGCAGCCCCCAGCCCTGCTACCTGCACCCCAAAAGGGGATCGCTCAGGGCCAGCCCCACGCTGACACAGAAAGACGCTTTGCAAGGCTCATCACACAGAGAGACTGAGGAGAGGAGAGCACAGCAGCCTTCCTCCTGCTGGAACTGCAAATACAGAATGAGCATCACCTGGCAGGGCCAAACCTCCCACCCCAGCCCCCTCACCCACCACAGCTAGGGTTAATCCCAAATTAAAGCACTTGGCTGCACATGTGCAGGTCCCCAGCTCAGCTTTCCTGTGCCAGGATGAGCCTGTGAGATTTGTGGTTCCCTGTGGCTTTGTTAAATAAAATTCTAAATCCAGGTCCCCAGGCAGGCTCATCCCCCTGCGTGCTGATGGGACATTGTGAGGAGCAGGTTGCCATCCCTGGGCTTGCAAGGGGAGCAGCATTTTCTTCTGGCCAAAGGAAAAGATGGGGTTCACCTGCTCTGCCCCCATTTCCTGCCCATAAACCTCAGTTTCTGCCTTTGCTCTCTGGTTCAGGAGAGCAGGATGGCATGAGCTCTGGCTGGGGTGGTATCACAGCAGGGACCCACCGCTGCTGCTGGCTGCTCAGGACCTGGGCAGGTTTTGGAGGGGTGGCCAGGCCATCACCCTGCCGGCTTCCCACCCTTTCTCCAAGAGCACCATGGGCTTCTCAGCAACATGCACCGTTTTTTCCATAAGGCAAACCCAAATTATTCTTCCTAGCATCAGAAGCAGCATAAAAACCAGTGATTATATTTTCCCTTAGACTTTTTGACTCTTAACTCCCTGGGGTTGCCTTGGCTGGCAGCTGCAGGGCAAGGGCAGTGGAGATGATGCTTTGCTGAGTGACACCTGGCAAGGGGCAGCCTCAGCAAAGTCTTTTCATGGAATGGGTGCAACTCTGCAGCACTCAGCCCTTGGAAGAAAGGATGGCCATGGATCCAGCCATGGTGACTCTCCACAGTCAGAAACACCCCGATCACCAAAAACTGTCTGTGCTCAGCCGCTTCTCCCAACCCAGGGTTCCAGATCTTCCTTCAAGGACCGTGCTCCCCACCAGTCTGTGTACTTTAAGGAGACTTTTCTGCCGTAGATTCATTAGATTAACTTTTTTTAGCACTGATTTCCCAAACAGCCCCGTTGATGACACAGTGCAATGGTATGAATTACTCAGCAGCGTGAGGATAAGCCGAGCTGGCGTGGTGCCCAGCCATCTCCCAGCGTGGGCTGGTTTTTGCACCTTTGATCTCTTGGGATCAGCAGCAGCTCAGCATCCGCCACCCTGCCACCATCAGCACATGCCACATTCTTCTTTTCGCTGCAGTCCTGCTTTTGGCAAAAAAAGAGGCTGCCGGGTCCCAAGACACAGCCAAGATGCCAAGGTGCAGCTTCGGTGGGGCAGAGAGGAAAGGTGAGCCCACAAATGCATTCAGAAAAAAATATTAAATTTCAGAGCAGCAAAGCTGAAAGGCTTTTATTTGAAACCCTCAGCAGAGTGGGGAGTCGTGTATGCTGCTCTGGGGGTGGGAAAAGCACAGGGTCTGAGCCTGGCTACTGGGCTCCACGTCTCCGGGCTCTCCTGTGGATGCCCCCTCCTCCCCAAGCCCTTGCACTTCGGTAGTATTTGCAAAAAGAAAAACAACCCACCCTCAGGAGAAAAAAAAAAAAAAAAAGATCAAAGAGATCAAAGACATTAATCCAAAAAGTTGTAGCAAGCCCACTGATTTTAATGCCACACCACTGCCCCATCTGACCCAGCACAGCGGGGTCCCCCTTGGAGACCCCCAGATCTGCTCCATGCCTGGCCCAGGCCACACTAGGCAGTTTCACACCAGCTCCATGGAAGATAAACCCCCATCTCACCCCTCAGAGCCTTTTCACGTAAAAAATAAATCATATTTATTGATTAAAGTAAGATACACGATGCAGGTGCAGCACCAGCTCTTCCACTGGGCAGCTACACACGCTGTGCGCCGACAATATCCATGGGCATGAGATGTGTACATCAATCATCTCTGCATTTACACAGACAAGTTCCTTGGTTACAGAGCAGCCTACGATACATAAGTGTTGAGTTTTTGTGTCCGTCGGGTCTCGTGTCATGTCCCCCTGGCTTGGCAGAGTCCCTCACGCCGCGTGCCCCACCGGCATGTTTGGCATGCTGCAGCCCCTGCTCACCCCCATACAAGTGAGGAATAGCAAAAAACGTTTAATGCTGCTGTGACAGCTCAGTCTCCTGGGAAAGGAGGTCTTCACACTGATTGACAAGTGAAGCGGATGCTATGTGCCCTGCCAGCAAACCCAGCGATGCCCAGCGCCAGGCTGGGGACATGGCCCGGCACAAAGCTGTCTCCAAAAACGTGGCCAGCCCTCTTGTGGGGTACCGACAGAGCTGAGGGCAGGCATCAGACATCCCCCGCTCCTCACAGCACGCCCTTCTTTACCTAGGGTGACCATCTATCGGGGACTGCACTAGATAACCATTAAAGGTCCCTTCCAACCCAAACCATTCTATGATTCCATGATTCTGCACCCAAACCCGACCCCCAGGGGCCACACGGGGGTCAGCACACAGCGATGGATGTGAATATTGCACTTTTCCCGTCCATGGTGTGCCCTGCAGCCCTCTCCCAGACCTGGGTGTTTGCTCTCCACTCCCAGTGTCCTCCAGATGGAGGATTTGATGTCAAGCTTTGCTCTGCCAATAATCAAGCGATGCCGGAGCATTCCGAAACCTCCACCTGCACAGACTCAGAGGAGACCAGGTGAGCCCTGAGAGATGCAGTGAGCAGGCGAGGGGCTGGAAAGGAGCAGCGACGTGACACAGACCCACCCCACATCTGGCCGTGGGTCCACGTACCAGCATGGGGCACCCAAAGCAGAGCCAGCAAAGGGGACACAGCGCAAGACACTGAAACACCACACAGCGAGGAGGCGGGCGCATTTGACGCAGGTCAAATGCTAAAAACAACCCCAAGCCTCATCGTCCATCAAAGCTGGGAACGCAGCCCATGGGTGCTATATTCATGCTCCAGTCCCACCACCGCCAGCAGCCTTGGCCCACCCCGAGACGCGGCTGTGGTGGGATGTGGGGATAACAGCTCTCTGAAGGAAGCCCCCACGCTGTTGGCGTTTGGGAGATGCTGCGTTAGCAGGGAGGAGTTTTACCAGACCTGGGGGTTGCAGAGGGGTGGCTTCCACACCACTAGGAAACGATATCCCATGGAGAATGCATTTGCTCTCGTCTAAAAAAAATAAAAATATAAAACCAGCAGAAAGGCAAGGAAACTCTCCAGGGAGGAAGCTGGACTCACCGAAAGGAAGGAAAGCAGTGTGGCGGGGAAAGCAGTGGGACTGTCCCCCACCAGGTACGCACCAGCCACAACGCAAGAAGCAACAGGAGCACAGGGAGAAGCACCAAGAGCTGCCTCTTACCAGGAGACAGGAGCTGGGGCAGAGGATGTCACCAGGGAGGGAATGGGATGAGCAGAGAAAGGGTTAATAAAAATATTAGAGGGGTTTGCGTGTGATTTGACATTCAATAACGGCCTGCAAATGCAGCCGGAGCGTGCCAGGGCCAGCTCGGGCACTGTAAACAAGGCGATGTATTTCTGCGGTGTGCAGGCAGCACACGGTGACCCCTGGGGACATCCCGTCACGCGCGGGGAGAGGGCTCTCAGCCAGAGGCATCTGGCTCAGAGCCTGTTATGGCAGAGCCCGTTTGCTCTCCGCACGCCTCCGTTCCTAACGCGTTAGGTACGTGCACGAGATGGGGAAAAAAG
Source organism: Ardeotis arabs (assembly GCA_011801015.1). Classification (NCBI taxonomy): domain Eukaryota; kingdom Metazoa; phylum Chordata; class Aves; order Otidiformes; family Otididae; genus Ardeotis; species Ardeotis arabs. The sequence continues at coordinate 88,755 of JAAGAY010145528.1, read as the reverse complement.
TGTCACTGCTGAAAGCGTGGTCCAGGGCTCAGCAAACCCTCCCAGGCTAGGGAGGTGCCACGCCCGGTGCCCAGCTCCAGGCCCTGCTCAGCCCCCCAGGCAGCTGGAAACAGAGCTGGAGCACAGCAGGAGCCAATGCCCACATCCAGGGATCCCACCACGGAGCCCCGGGATGCTCCGCACCTCGGGCTCTGCCCGCTCTCCCAGCAGGGCCAGGGTGAGGAGGCAGCTCCACGCTCTCCAACTTGAGCTGAGGTTTCTCCGTTGCTGTAAAAATAAAGTGCTGAGGGGGGTAAAAAAAAAAACTGGCACAAAAAAAGCAGTCCCTGTTCCCCATCCTGACTGAAGGGACGGGGGAAAATATGGAAAGGTTGAGATTTAAAAAAGAAATAAAATAAAATAAAAATCTACATCCCTAGGATTCCTCACCTCTCAAAGTGACTATTTACACAGGTGCCAAGGGGGCTGTTTTGCTGTATCACCTGCCCAAAAAGCCCCTGAGGAAGGCACTGCCCCAGGCCAGATCTCACCTCTCCAGCCAGAGCCCAGCACGGGACCCTGCTGCAGATGGTCGGCCACGACAGCGGGCAGCCCCATCCTCTCGCAGACCAAACCCACCGTGTTTCCCAAGAAGAGAGAGGAGATCATCCCCAGGGGACCAGCAGCGCCCAGTGCCCGTGTGCCCCGCAGCACGGCGCCCAGAGGGGCTGGCGGGGCAGGGGGACCGTTACTGCACCATGACACTGGTGGTGTTCACAACAGTGGCGGCAGGCGCTATCAGCTCCACCAGCGCCTCGTACGTCCCCACCACGAAGCCCACGAAGCCGAAGAGGCTGATGATGATGTCCTTGGCGAAGACGAGGGGGTGCATGCCTTCTGTGTAGTAGGTGGCAATCTCCAGCAGCGGGGGGAAGATGAGAGCCAGGGCGCTGCTGCTGACGGAGCCCACCAGCGAGATGACGATGTCCAGGCGCGGGATGAGGACGGCCAGCACGCCTGGAGGAGCGAACACAGTGTCAGTACTGCTGGCTCCCAAACGGCAGAGACCCTCCTCCCCGGAGCCAAAGCAAGCCAAAACTCGCCACAGGGATGCTATCTGCTTGAATCATACCTCTGCCCTTCTCCCTGACACAAGAGCTTTGAAGACATGGCTGCACGTTTCCAGCAGCTCCTCCCCAACAAGCAATTCAGCCGCCGCATTGAGTTAACAAAGTGCAGCACACAGACCAAACCTTTTTTGTCGCCCTGGGCACCACCGCAGCGAGCTGCATGGCTGAGCGGGACAGGTGCCCCAGCAAACAGATGCCGCTGGCAGAAGAGCGGCTGCTGGCACCCCAGCCCCCCTTGAGAGAGCCAGCACCCCTGCACCCCACACCTGGGGAGCCAAAAAGCCTCAGAAACCCCATAAAAGCAGGAGGAAAAAGCATCTCCCCCACCTCGAATAAATTTGTGTGGTTTGCATGTGTTTAGAGCTGCTCCAGGAGCAGAGCGCCTACGGCACAGCCCGGGGGAGAACATTTGTTAGGTAAAAACTGCAGCCAAGGAAAATCCCCCAGTAGACTTCTGACAGCTCACACTTAGCAGTACAAACTCTGGCACATTCCTGCTCCCCCTCCTCCTGCTCAGGACCAGGGGAGGATGGAGGGATGGTACCTTCTCCTTCCAGCCTGCTCACAGCCGCCACTGCCTCTGGGCTCCTCTCAGGGCACCGCAGTGTCAGCGTTTGGGGAGCAGATTTAAAATAAAAGGATCACCAAGGTCCCGTTTTGCAACTGGGAGCAGCGCTGCTCAGCACGCTCACACACCGAGCAAGCTCCCCATCTGCGGCAACCTCAGCACTCGAGAGCATCACCGCTGCTTTTTGGTCAACAAAAGCCTGAGGAAAAGGCAACCAGAGCTTTGTACGACAGAAGAGCATCCTCTGCAAGCAAAGCAGACTTCAGCACTTAATCAGAGTGACCAAGAGAAATAAATTGGTTTATCGCTTTGAAAGCTCTGCTTAGAATTAGAAGACACCGAGAACTGTGGCAGCTACAGTCTCAGTGGAGAAGGGATCTCTCAGGGCTCATTACCGGAGGGATTTGTTCACTCCCTGGCAATCAGCTACGTGCAAGAGAAGCTGTTGGAGCCTCCCTGAGCCAAAGATCATCCGCAGCACCACAGGAGATGCAAGGCTTGGGAGACTGGCAGCGGGCAAAGACACAAACAGATGTTCCTGCACATCGCCACCACCCCAGCCCTGCTGTCATCTGGGTAAGTCTAGAGAGAAACCATCCCTCCACCATGGGAACAGCAGCAAAGGTCCCCGCTGAGCTGACCTGGAGGAAGTTTATCCTGGTGCTCAGCCCTGCACAGAGCCAAAGCAGCACTCTGCCAGGTCTCTGCTGCAAGCAGCATCCCCGCTCCGGCAGCCTGTGCGGAGAGCAGAGCAGCCGATCCCCAACAGCACCTGCAGCCCACCCCACAGGGCTCTTTGGACTCTAAGTAAACAAAATTATTAACCCTGCTCTAAACCAAGCAGAGCTGAAGCACCAGCTGCAGCCCTCAGCCTGCGGGGGCAACAGTCATGCTTTCCACATTCAAAGGGTTTTTAAGTGCTCTGGTTTTGAAGTCTAAGCTTAGAAGACACCCATACACCAAATTGCATCCTCTCTTTGGAAGCCAAAGCCGTGATGCAGGCTTGTTCTGCAGCCACGCAATCATCAAATGAATATTCATGCAACCCCCCTAATTGCTTTTATCTTCGCCAACAGCCACAGCGATCTCTTACACGGAAGGGGAAGGGGAGGAGGTACAAAGGAACCAGCATCCTTCCACCAACACCTCCACTGCCATCCCGTCACTCCAAGCCTTCACTTCCCTGGCCAGAAATCGGCAACACTCTACTCTCAGCCAGCTCCACCACCCTCAAGTTAGCACCACGCTCCTCTCAAACCCAAACCAAAGCCAGCCGGGACACGGGGTCAGGACCCTGATGCTCAACTCTGGTGCATCAGCAGCATCAAGCCATGGATAAAAGCTCTTTGTCAGCAGACGACGCCTGGGAGCTCAGTCAAGCGTCTCAGCTGTGCTGACCACAGCAAGGATTTAGTGTTCAGATATCAAAGCCAGCCAAAATCAGATACTCCTGCACCTGATTTGCCCCACGCCTTTCCCAAAGGTCCATGAGGCTCAAGCCCAGCAGCCTGTTCCACCAGAGCCTCACTGGAGGCACTAAATATCGTCCCTTCCCACTCTACCTACTCCACGATTCTCACAGAAAGGGACTGTTTGGGGCTGATGCAGCCAAACCTGCCCTGGGGCTTTGGTTACAGGCCATGTGCTGTTTTCAGCTGTCTTATGCTGTGCTACACGGCGCAACAAATGCGTGTGTGTGCAGGAACAGCCCTTCCCTCGCTGCCAGTGACCCCCTGGCAGCCATGCCCCCCATCAGGCACGAGGAGCCTGGCTGCACGCTGTCTACAGAAAACAGCCTCCAGTCTGGGCTGCCCTGGCACCAGACCAGGTGCTGGGAGTGTTTCATGCAAAGTTTGATGGGACTCAACGGCTCCCAAAAATGCCATCAGGGAGATCCCAGGCCCCAGGCCATCATCTCCAAATGATGTGGGAAGTTTACTGCTCCTCCACTGAGAGGACTGGTCCCATACAGAGGGGACAGAGGACCACTGCTGCTGCTCCTTGGAGGCCACCTTGGCCCACTGGCTTGCTGTGAGGGCTTCAGCAGCAAGGCCAGAGGTAGCAAGGCAAGGGGCGAAGGCTCTCAGCACCACCAGCCCACAATGGGAAAGAGGTGCCACGTCCTCGTAGGGGAACTTAGAGAAGTTGCTTTCTACTCACAGGTCACGCCGACCAGGGCCGTCCTGAGGAGGAGGTTGACCAGCCAGCCCCAGCGCTCCGACACCCGGGCAATGAGGGGAGGGATGACGATCTCGGCGGGCACGTAGAACTGCACGGCGTATGTGAAGAAAATTCCGAAGGAGAAGAGCAGCTTGACGGCTTGGTACAGCCTGCAAACGAGAAGGAGGAGACTCACTGAGACACACTCTTGCTCCAGCCCCCACGGCATCAATGGCAAAAAGCAGAAAGGGAACACTCTGCCAAGTGTGTCCCAGTGGTCTCCCCTTCTGAACACTCTCTGGAAAATTAAGGGTGATCCACAGAGACCTTTCTTATGCAAGAGACAGCAAGGAGACAGCACAACCTCCAAGCCAAAGAAACCCACACCTAACTAGAGGCTTTAATCCTGGCTTTGCATAAGGAATCATCAGGCCAGGAGTCGGGCCAGTGGCTTTCCAAGTGCTGCTTCCCCTTGAGAAACCTTGTGGGCACAGATACCAAGAGCTATTTGAAAAAAATACTTTCCTGCTCATTCCTGCTCCTAACTCATTCAGGGGCACATGGAAAGCTGATGTGTCCTTGGCCAAGAGACCAGGAGCCTGATTTGTTCCTCGACAAGTTAAAGCACCTACTGTATTTCTAGATGTTCATGTGTGTCAAACTGCCCTTGGCTGCAAAAAGTTAACGAGTCCTCCAGGTACCTCATTCCTATGGAGGGATACAGGCTCTGTATCACCCTCTCCACTTGACCAGGCTGGACTCTGCAAGGTCTGTAGTGACACAGGGTGGCCTTTTTCATGATTGTCCCACACAGACCCAAATCCCACTGGCACTGGTACTGCCAGGAGCCCGCAATGCCGACTTTTGGCCAGTGACCCAGAATGAAGTTGCATCCATTACCCATCTCCAGAGGTTCCTCACCTTGATCTTCACTAACAAAATCCAAACCTCCAAGCTGAAGGAAGAAAGAAACCTCCTTTTCTCCTTTTGTAACCAGCTGGATTTTATTCTCCACCTTAAAACAGGAGATTAAGAATACCTTCAAAGAGGCTTATCAGCTGCAGCCATGAATATTTCAGAGATTTCGATTACTGCTTGGCTGCTGGGGAAGGGGAAGAGGACAGCACCGCTGGGATAAGTCTGGGCTTACAAAGCAAATGCAATGCAAACACCACCACCACCACCTGCAACCCAACCTCCTGCATAAAACAAAAAAGAGCAGCTATTTTTGGAATGCTGCATAATACATGTTTTTGGGTGAAGACAGTTAGAAGAGCAGTCTGGGCTGAGCAGAAGGCAGAGAGCAGACAGGTTGCAAACAGCACCTCAGGCTCACCCCGAGTCAGATCTCACCACGACCCAGATCCTACAGTGACGCAGTGAGGGACAAGCATGGCTGCCACAGAGAGCGGGCGAAAAAACCACCTCACCATCTGATCTCTGCCTTCAGCTCCCCAGAGCAGAAAAAGCTTCTCCAAAAGAGGAGTGGTACCTAATTACGTCACATATGGTCCTATCTGGTTCCCAACTCAGGACATGCTGACCAAGCAGGAAACACAGGTCCTGGCCACTTGGGTAAATATGAAGCGGATCCAAGCTGTCTAGCTCCTCCTGCCTTCTTTGGGCCCAAGCCAGGGTCATTCTGTACGTTAACTCTCAGGATCCAGCTGCTGTGTTGACAGTCTCAAACTAGAGAAGTCCAAGTATTCATATGCAAGACAACTTTGAACATTAGCAGCAGAGTCTGGTGGAGTCAAATGTTTCCCACAATCAAAGGAGATGGAGTTGGGGATCACCTAAGTGAATGAGACATGACACAAGTCCATGGGACCAGATCAGGTGTATCTGAGGTTATGACCAACACCAGCCTGAAACCACTTTCTCCTCTTTAAAAGAACAGTGAGAGGTCTCACTGCCTGGAAAGAAGCAAATGTCATGTCCATCTTCAAGGATGAGAGAAGCTACAGGCTACTCAGCCTCACCTCAATCCCCAGAAAAGTACGAGCCAAGTTCTCCTGGCATCCATTTCCAGGCACGTATTGGACCGGGTGAACAACCAGCAGGGTTTTGCCAAGGGGCCATCATGGAAATATCCTCATCAGTGACCTGGATGAGTTCTCAGCATCCCAGAGCACGCTCTCAGCAAGTTCATAACAAGACCAAATTGGAGGGAATGCTGACACACCTCAGAGCAGGACCTAAACAACATGGTGGCACGGGCAAAGTTCAAATGCAAACACAAAACCTTGCAGGTGGGAAGGGCTGGGGCCCAGCTTCCCAACAGGCCAGGGGAACAGCACATGGAGGTCTTGGTGGGCAGCAAACTGAACACGAGCCAGCAGCAGGACCTTGCAGTGATTAAGGTCAGTCACACACCGGGCTGCGTTAGCAAAGGCATAGCCAGCAGGTTAAGGGTAGGGATTACTCCTTGTTTGGGGCTTCTGAAGCTGCATCCTGAGAATTGTGTCCAGTCTTAAGACTCCCAGGACAGGACAGACATTGACCTACCAGAGCAAGTTGAGTGGAGGCCACTAAGACAGTGGGGGCTGGAGCACATGACATACAAGGAGAGGCTGCGAGACCTGGGCTCGTTCAGGATGAAGAGAAGGTTAAGGGGTGTTATTACTGTCTTCAGCTACCTAGTAGGAAGGCATGGAGAAGACAGAGACAGGCTCTTCTCAGAACTGCACAGCAGAAGAACCAGGGGCAATGGGACAGAGTTGCATCCCAAAAGGGTAGTTCAGCACCAGAACAAGAGCCTGGAGAAGTAGGGAGCCTCCCTCCATACTGATATTCAAAATAAATTGGCGCTGCTTTGAGCAGGGGGGTGGACTCAATGACTTTGTGATGCCCTCTCCAATCCAAATTATCCTGATATTCCACAGGCAAACTAAAGACAAAGCTATCACAGAGTCCAGAGTGCGCCCACCCACCCACACGTGATTTGAGCGCACAGTAGCCTTGAGCCACCTCCCCCAGGGCCCGTGTGTCTTATCGGTGTATTTTCAGTTAAGTGATGCTGTAAAGCCATAAAGTGCTCAAAGGCAATCCACGATTAGGCGATATTATTAGAACAGGTACAGAAAAAGGCTGGGTACCAATCTTCTACAGGTCAAGAACCAGGACAACAAGCTCAAAGGGCATTTGGAATATCAAGAGGAGGAAACGCTCAAGCGCTAACCTAAACCCACAGAAAACAGGGGTTCATGCAGGGTCATGGAGAGGCACTGCTCTGCCAACCACAGCAACCACCTGCTTAACCCAGAGAGCCACGCCAGGCCATCCCAACAAGCTGCAAGAAATGGTACACCCTCCTTTGACCACAAGCTCTGTCATTACCTACCTCCAACTGGCCATACGCAACCAAACATCTTCCCCCTCACTACAGCATTTCTTCACTCTTCAGATGGAGGGGTGAAGCAACCTCTGTGAGGACACGAGGAGGGATTTCTGCATAGCAGCATGGTATTTTGGAGGCTGTGGTTAGACCTGGGCACTGGCAACTGACACACTCCTCATTTGAGGAAGCTGCGGTTATAGAGAAATGAGGCTGAAAAAGTCCTTAGTCAACCTGTAACTCAACGATTCCCAACACGCTCATCAGTTCTGTTCTAGAGACCTCTGGGCTATGGCTACAGCCAAGGAAGGATGCAGCATCTCCACCACAATCCTCACCTTGTCTCCCACACTGCAGGTAAACCCCATGACTTCTCATCCACAGCCCTTACGACCAGCTTCTACAGCCCAATGCCTTTTACTGCTGGGGAGAAAACCTGCAGACAAGGCAGGATGGGCAAAACAGTCATTTCAAGAGCAAGTTTCCACCCATCACCTACAGCTTAATGCACAGGAATACAGCGGTCAAGGCTTTAGCCCAACTATCCCAGCCCTTACTTTAGATAATCCATTTCCAAGTCCAGTATTTACAGCCTCCATCAAACGTTGTGCCAGGAAGAAACATGCAAAAACATCTCAGCACTTTGCAGGATGAGTCACAACCACCTCAGCACGCGTTCCCCAGAGGCAGCCCGCAGGAGTCCTGCCATGTGCCTGGGCTTCCCCAGGCACTGCTTCCACAGGGCTACTCTCTTCTCCCTGTCTGAAAAATCCTATAGTTTTTTTCAGAAAAGTACTTTGACAGAAAGCATGGATACTCCTAGAAACACGCACTGCAAACAGGATCTCTCTGTAGCCTAGCGAGTCACAGAAATCCCGTTGCCTTATCCTAAGGGAATGTCATCCTTTAGAGCAAACAACGCTGAGATTTCCCGCAGAAGCCCTTGGGCAGCACAACAGGTCAGCAGACGTTGTTCCAGGCCGTGGTGCCCTGCAGTGTCCTGCCCAAGACCTGGATCTGACCTGTTTTTCCACCTCAAGGAGCAGCAGCATTTCATCCCCTCCACACCACACGTTAGCTTGCTGAGCAGACGGGATTCACACCTACTGTGCCCCACACAAATTCAGACCTCAATAAAACACAGGCATGTTTTTCCACCAGCTCCATCCCTCCTTGCTGAGAACAAGGACCTGGCCAGGCTCCCGAGCCCCTGCAGGGGACAAGACAAGGCTCTCGGCAGGAGCAGGACCTTCTGCCACACTGACACCAACATCCAGCAGTTCAGTCACTACACAAATCCAGCATGAAAGAAAATCCCTGCACCCAAATGGAAAGAAACCCACACAGCAATAACTGAAGTAAAAACAGGCTCTATTTTTTTTAAATCTTTGCTTTCTCCAGAGCCCCAGGTGTGCAGCTCTACAAGGTCAGCATGTGGAAGCTCATGAGTGACTCAAGATTTGAGTTCTTCCCAGATCCACTTCAACAGCGGGGAAGAGGCAGCAAGTCATGCTGTACGGTATTGGGCAGCCACTAAGAGCAGAGAGGATGGGCTGGGGAGGGGGACAGGCACCTCCAGCTCCAATTCTCCTCCTCGCCTGTCAGCACTGTGTCCTGCCACACAGATCATAGAATCACAGAATGGTTTGGGTTGGAAGGGACCTTCAAAGCCCATCCAGTCCAACCGCCCTGCAAGCAGCAGGGACATCTCCAACCAGATCAGGTTGCTCAGAGCCCCATCCAGCCTGGCCTTGAATGTTTCCAGGGATGGGGCATCCACGACCTCTCTGGGATGTTATCAGATATCCCAAAGCAGCATGTCATAAAAAGCAATAAAGATTTTTTTTTTTCAGGACTTTCCCAAATAATCCCAAGCGGAGCAAGCTGGAAAAGGCATTTGTTCTCAACCTTTGCACATTCCACACTTCTTGTCCCAAAGGCATGGAAACTGCTTGCATTTCTCCTCTGGGATGAACGCAGAGCCATGACACTGAGCAACCACTCCCTCCCAGAACAGACCAGCACGCAGCCTGGCCAGCTGCGACAACAGCCACCAGCCCCAGCAAGAGGAGAAATAACCCCTCGGGGTAAGCAGGTACAGGGTCAGGCCACGTGTACTTCTGCAGGGCTCCAGCCAGCAACCAGAGCATCTCAAGAGGCCTCGCCAGATCCCAGAGGACAGACAGGTTTGGGGAGCTGCAGAGCTCAGCCCCCATGGGAAGGAAGGGGTATCCTCATGGCACCAGTGCTTGCAGGCAAAGCGCCAGCTCAATATGAGCCACGTCCAGGCAAAACGTGGAGCCCAGGAGCTCCAAAACGTTGGAGCTCCGGTGCTGCAAACAAGAAACGCAGCCACGCCTGGAGACGTGATAGCTCACCACTTCTGGCAGCTCCCAGCTTTGGGTTTGTTTTCTGCGTGCTTCACTCGGGGAAGAGAAGCAGTTTTGTGCTGTTCGACGACCTTTCGATACTGCCGCAGAGGGGCTGTGTTCAACATCTGGCCCCAAGCCACAGGCACTGTCAGTCAGTGCACTGCTTGGTCCCCAAAAAGAAACCGTAAGGCTCCAAGAAAGAGGCAGAAGCAGCACCCACTCAGGCAAGGACCACCATGGACCTCGAGGGAGCAGCCCTGAACTGCAGAGCCAAGACAAAGCTCCAACACCACAGCAATGAGTCTTTCTCCACCCTGTACATCAGACAACCCTTGACAAGCTCCTTTGGACCATCTGGTAGACAGCATAGTTGATCCTTCCCCAAGCTCACCCAGATTAGTTCTCCTAGGAGCAATGTTCCGCGCTGTCCCCTCTCCTGCCTCCCTGGCCAGGACCCTCGTCCCTCGCCCCCCAGGACTCACCAGCAGTTGGGCAGGTTGAGTGTTATGCTGGCCTGAATGTCCGCCCCGAAGCGCAGGTACCCCAGGACGCCCAGGCTGATGTACAAGATGGTGACAATGGTCATCCCCACATAGAGGATGACTGGGAACTGCCGAGGGTTCTTCATCTTGTTTTCCAGAGGCAGCACCTAGGAGAGGAGGAGGAGGAAGATGACAGAGCACCAGGCTGCCCCCATTCCTCTATGGAATATACCCCCCGGCCCCAGTAGCAGGAGAGGCAGCCCTGTGGCCAGCCCCTCATGCCAGGCAGATGGTCACACAAGGAGCCCTGGGACCCCAGCCAAAAAAGCCACTGTACTGGAGATCTGATTTCTGTGCCCCAATTTGAGACCTTTGGGCTTGGCAATGCAAGTCTCCAGCAGAGTCACTCATGCCCTTGAATTAACAAAGAGACCTGCTGCCTCCCCTTGGCAGGAGCTGTGCCTACCAGAGCCCGGCATCTTGGGGTGACACTGTCCACCTCATATGTTGGTTGCATTACACTCTGCACCCCAAAGAAGCACAGCCATGCCGCGCTGGGATGGGCCCGTCATGATACATTATTGTCTTTTCCCCAGCAGACCCTGGAAAGACCAAGACATTTTCTCCTCTCCCATCAAGTTTGTCCAGACAGATTTCAACTAGGCAGGACAATTAAAAAAAAGGAAGGACAGAGGCAAGTTCCTCTTCTCTATACTACTAACACTTGCTTTCAAACAGAACACTTCAGTAAACATTTTTCTAGCCATCCTTGCATGGTGGGGATTTCAAGGACAGACACAGTGGCAGGGCTGGTGAGGAGGCAGGACCAGAGAAGCTTTTATTTGCTTCCCCACCTCCAAGTTGAGCAAGGAAGAGAGCATTTGTGCCTCAATGTCAGCAAGAGCCCTCTGCCCTGGGCAGAGCTTTCAGTAAACACTCCTTCTGAAATGGATTTGGCCTTCTCCAGCCGTATGTTTACACAGTCAGCTAATATTAAGAGATGAAAACATTTTTTCCTCCTTTGAATGGAGCTCCCGGAAGCAACCCACAACATCTTAGCAAGCCATTAAGCTCTCCACCCACCCACCCAGCTTCTTTCACAGACACAGTTCATCTATTTACAGCATCCCATATGAGAGGCGCATGGAAACCCAGCCCCACAGCAGGCTGGGGCCACGCGGCTGCCGGAGGGAGACCTCCATGCCTCCCCTGCAGAGTGGGAAGGAATGGATCACATTTTTTTGTGCCGTGCTTTTTGGACTCCCGCTTAACAAGATTTAGGATCCAGCCTGGAAACAAGAATCAGGATAATTCCTCATCTGCAGGTCAGCCAGCAGAGCCAAAGGCAGCTGCCAGTGCAATTCCCAGCAGAGCCCCATCTACTCCCAGACAGAGCCACCTCCAAAGCAGCAACCAATCTCCTGAGGTTTGGAGCATGTGCTCCTCCAGCCTCAGATGGAAGCAGGAGATAGCCTGGAGGTTAAAGCCAAGAGCATCACCCAGAATTTGAGCTACTGTCAGAGAAGTTCACCTGCAAATGCAGCTGCAATGCAGAGCAGGCGCTGCAGCAAGCCCCAACACGGGCTGAGCCTCCCATGCAGGCAGCCCCGCTGCCACACGCCAACTTACCACCCCGATGCCTTCGAAAGCAAAGATCGCGGTGCCAAAAAACAGAGGGTAGGTCTTCCAGGTTGCTGCTAGAGGCAGGTTCCTGGGATCAGGAATGTCCTGGAAAAAAGCCCACATAAAGTTCAGATGTGGGGAGAATAGGGAGGATCTGGCCCTCTCCCACTGCTCCCCGTCGCAGCCCCACACCGCAGGGAAAGGCCTGCAGAGCAGCGGGGAACCACTGTGCCCACAGGAGTCAGCAGCACCCCACAGCATCCAAACACCCCAGCATCAAGCTTCCCCCGCCCGCCAAAGCATGGGACATCACAGAAGTGACAGAGGGGAGCGGTACCCTGACGATGTACTGATAGATCATGACGAGGCTGACGAGCATGGCCACGTTGGCCAGCATGGAGAAGATGGACAGGACCTTCAGATTCTGGATGAATGCGAGCAGCACCACGAAAGGCAGCACGGAAAGCATGTATAGCCGGGAGTCCATGGTGGGGGTCATCACCACCGTCCTGTTCGAGCTGCAGTCATTGGTGGTTCCGTTCGCTGCAGATATGACCTGGGGAAGAACAAGAAGGCTTGATGAACCCCATCGCGCATGTCTGACAGACAAGGATCTCAGCAGCCCCTCCCAGGTGGGTCAGAATACTACCCCACCAGCTCACCTTCAAACATAGCTAGCACACTAAAATCAAAGCAACACAGGTTTTCAGGTAGTTTTGAAGCAAATCCCCGTTACCTTGCTAGGAGCAGAGGTGGGACAGCTACAGCATCTGAGCCAAGACAGCAAAACCTGCCCGAGCCCAGGCTCGCTGAGCACATGAACCCAGCAGCTGAGCACACCGAGAGCAGAATTCGGTTTGTGCTGCCCATGTGGCCAGTTGAGAAGAAAGGAGAGAGGCATTAAGTGCTATTTCCTGAAAAGTCCTTTTCCTCTTGCCACACCACGTTGCATTCAACATCACACACCCCTTCAGTCACTCCGTGCCATGTGCCCATGCAAGGACACCCGGAAGCTACTGCTGGCTCCAACTTCACTTTCTTCATGGGAAATCAGATGTTCACCCATTCACTTCTCCAGGCCATACCACGAGGCAGCATGAAGGGAATCTTCTCAGCTGCTGCTCCCAGAGCAGAGGTAGAGCCCATGTATCCTCTGCCACGCACCGGCAGAGCCCCCTCGCTCCCCCAGGAGCCACCTCTGAAGCTGATGGGCACCAGGGAAGGGCTGACAAAGGGCATGGCCACAGTGGTAGCAACCAGACCACCACCACACGAGCAGAGCAGGAACACATGGGGCAACAACGCTGAGCGAGGCATCAAACTGGTGGAGGCTGGGAACAGGGACTTGTTATTCCATTTCTCACAGCACAGGAGCCAGCCCAGTGGCTCAGGGTTTCTGTTTATTTCCTCCCAATGCCTGGCAGAAGGAAACTCTTTCCCTTAAGATGTAATTAAGCTCCGGAGAAACAGAATGAGGCAAGAAACTGGAATGCAAGCAGGTCCAAGAAAGGGAGCAGAGAGGTTCACGGCAGGTCCCTGCACCCATTACACATTACCATCTACACAGAGTATCAATAAACCACCAATTAACTGAGGTGGGCAAGACATCAAAGGCACAGTTCCTCTGCTTTCACCGTGCTCTTGACTTCCTTAACCAGGAACGGCCCTCGCTCCCCCTGGGTGACACAGACAGCTCTTGCACCTCTGCAGGTGAAGAAAACTCACAGAGACTCTCAGATAAACCTGCCCTGTTTGAACAGGAAAACCAATCCTCAAAAATACCTGGGCAGAGGAACAGTATCTTCCTGAGCAGCATCAGCTACAGAGGGCAGACCTTTGGTGGAGAACAGGGCCGTGACAGAGGAGCTAAGAACAAACCCCCTCTCACCTTCCCCTTGCTCATAAAGGATGGAGTAAGTCTAACCTGTTTCAGATTGTCAGCCAGAAAGACAAAGTACACACAGCAGAAACCCAACTGAGTGATGATCAGGAAGAGTCCCACTACATGCCTAGAAAACAAAAAAGAACATTTGTTAGCCAGGCCATACAGAAATATGAGCCCACTTGGGTTGCTTGAGGGCTGCACTGGAACACTGCAGCGTTGCTGCTCTCCCCAGGGGTTGAGATGTGCAGGTCAGCGCATGCCCAGGTGGCTTCTCTTCGATGGCTGGGAAAGAGGACCATACTTCCATCTACCCTCACAGACCTCAGGCTCTCTGATCTCTCCCTCCCATGCTCTCCACAGGGTCAGGACCAGCTTCAGGAGGAAAGTTTAGCACCTCCAGTCTGCTGTGGAATTGTCACAGCTGGAGACAACGCTCCCCACACACAGGAACAGGCGTCTGGGCAACACCACACACAGGAACAGGTTCCCAGCATTTCATGTGCGATGTGATCCATGTGCAACATCTGTGATGTGATGTGGGACTCCACAGGGCTGGTAGCGACCGTGGGAGCAGCCATTAGACATGCTCAGCATCTAACAAGATGGGCCACCCTGTTATTCACCCCTTTGTTACGCTGCAGAGACTTACTTCTCCCGTTTCTTTAGCATAAGCCACAGCTGGCTGGAGACAGGACTGGGTCAAAGACCTCAACATCACCCCTGGGGGACATGGAACACTCAGGGTAGGTAAGCCAAATAATATTTTATGTCGCTTATGCTCATCTGCCAACACAGCTCAGAGACCAGCCGGCTCTTCTGTCCCAGTTGCAGCAGGCACTGGGCATAAAGACAAGTCCCTGCCTGGAAGAGGGAACAGGTACCTTCCCCAGACAGCGTGCCTCCGCAGCCACGCGCTGGGAGTCGACTCCAGCCCGTACACCATGACACCCCCGTAGTCCACAAACTGCTTCTGGAACCTGTCCGGAGAAAAAAGAGAGAAGGGATCACATCAGCCCCGTCTGCCAGTTCCCAAGGCAAACGATGACATTAATGGGAAAACAGTTCCTGTGAAAAAACCCAGAAGCTGTTCCCAACTGAGGCTTCGACACAGGCAACTTGCTGCTGGGAGGCTTCAGAAAAACCACAGGGCTTGTTGGGAAGGAAGATGAGCTGTAGAAGGAGCAGTGCCAAGAAGGGGAGTTGCTCCTTACCTGCGGCAGAAGTGACAGGCACATTTCACCAGGATGCCCATGCAGTGCACAGCCACGACTCCCATCACCACCAGGCTCAGGGGACCCAGCTGCAGGGGAAGAGAGGGGGAAGAGAGGGGGAAGGCTGCACTCTGATGGCCAAAGGCAGAGCTGCACGATGGGTTTTACCTCCAGACAAAACCCCACAGGCTCAGTGAGCCAAAACATCGCCAGAGGCTGAACTGGAGCTTGGGTGCTGCTCCTGGGAACCAGCCTCCCCAGGACCAAGTAACCCCACAGAGATCCACGAGCTCGGCAGGAATGATGCAAAAGAAGCAAGCTGGGGCAGTCTGGGCATAGCAAAGCGCTTCCAGGATTGTTTTTCAAACTATCTTGCACATCACTGTTATACAGGGGACAAAGAGGTCGTGGGCTGGACAAAAGAAGGAATTTTTCTTTTTTCATTGTTTTTATTTTTCAACCTGAGCATAAGGAACGCTGCATTGCTGGGCGAGGAAATCAGAGCAGAGCAGCGAGATGCCTCAGCCTCTCACAGGGACAGCGGTTGCTGGGGCATGATACAGACACCGAGGAGCTGAGCGTTGGGACAGAAGCAGGGGGACACGAGACAGTGGCTGGGGGCTGCTGTTTGACCACCAAGCACGACCTCAGCCCCCAGGCAGCAAAGCTGCATCACATCCGCTGATCTCGCAACAGCCAGTGCTGCGAGGCTGGGCCAGCCCACGAGAAATCCCAGAGGGAAGCACGCTGCCATCTCCCATCAACAGCCTTAACTGCTGACCCACGTGGCTCACTACACGCGTGCTGTGTTCGTAGGACCCTCAGGAGGCACAACCTGCTCAGCACAGACCGGCTGGGACAAACCAAGGCAGAGGCTGTGCTGATCCTGCCACCACCACAGTGAGGAGATGCCACTCAAGCGCAGCATGGAGCGTTTTGGAAGAAAGGGGCTGATGCCACAGGGGTCAGGGAGATAACACCCAGCTGCGTGCCGGGGCACGGAGCCAACGCCCTGCCTCTGACCCCAGCAGAGGAACCAGCAGCCGTGACTCGCGCGCTGAACTCCTAGAGATCAGCCAGCATGATGCAGAAATGGCAAGAACAGTCTGAGCAGAAAACAAAGCAAGCCACAGAGCCCAGGGTGCAAAAGCTCGCAACCTGCCAGGCACCGATAGGAACCTTGCCAGGAAGACAAGCCACCGTGCCCCAAGGCTGCTCTGTCCCATGGGCAGCAGTGGGGTGAGAGCCACCTTACCAGGATGCCGGCGTTCTTCACAGCCAGAGGCAGCCCCAGCAGCCCCGTGCCCATGTTCCCCTTCAGGAGGTGGACCAGGGTCTGGTACCATCTGAGGGAGAGAAGATGCAGAGATGACCACACACAGTCTCAGCCTTCGTCCTGCTCAGGGTCCAGGTGCCGCTCTGAGCTGCTGCGGCAAATGCACAGGGAGGGATCCTGTCCTCTGAACGCAGCTCAGCCCAGCGGCACCAAGGAAGGACTGGAGGCAAAGGCTCAACAAATAGATTTTGGGAGGACACTTACAGAACCAGCTTCAAGCCAAAACTCTGCGCAAGTGCAGCTCAGCACCGAGGGGCTGCACAACAAGAAAGTCTCTGAGTTGAAGGGATCGGTCTCCCTCACCTGGGTAACAAGGCACGAGGAAGCCCCCAAGGCATGGATGCAGCATGCCCAGGTACCCTCTGAAGCTGGACATGCCGTATGCTCGCCACAGCTCCTTACCAAACCTAGCTGAAGTGGGCGAATGTTAGGAAAAGCATCAAACACCATCTGCTGCTGGTGAGCCCGGCTTCACTGGAGAGCAGAGAGCCATGCTGGAGCAGCTTCTTGATTGGTGCCAGCAGCCCACGGAAGCAGGACTACAGCTCTGCCCTCACCACTCCCGGGAGGGATTCCTCATAAAACCACGGCTCCACCATCTTCCAGCAAAGCTGGCAGGCCGCAGGGAGCCACTGTTACCTCCTCCACCCTCCCCCGGTGCTGGGCCAGCCTGGGAGGCAGGGAAGCGTCACTCACGTTGTCCCGTTGGTCTCCCCAAAGCGCTGGTAGGACTCGGGGTGGGCAAAGCCATTCATACCACCCGGCGGGCTCCCCTCTGGCGTGACATCCGTGGAGCTGTAGTCATTGTAGTCCTCGCTGCGGAGGCGCCGAGTGGACATGGTCCCTGTGGAGGGAGCTACATCAGGGGCGCCGAGCTCGACACCCCCCTTCTCAGGCTCCTTGGGGTCAGCCATCACGCAGGGAGACCGGCTCGTACTGCTGGAGCAAGGTCTGCCCCGGGGCTTTTATATAGCAACGCGCTCCCGCCCAAGCAATCATGGAGCTGGCATGTCCCAAGGTCAAAGGCACACTGTACGTTCCCACCAGCTTTCCCTGCAAGTTCATACCCCCGACTCAGACACACCCACGTGGGACGGGCTCAGGATCCCACAGGCAGAGCCTGGATGTGACCCGCTTCGCGTCAGGCAAGGGACCTGCGTACCCCTGCTGTAAGGGTGGCGAGTGTGGCAGCACAGCCACACGCAGCGGGACAGGGAGGGACACGCCGGCAGGGTGTCACCAGCCCTGGCACTCAGGACTGGGGCTGTCAAGAGGATGGCCAGGAAAGAGCAACTGCTTTCAACCCACGCACAGTTTGCTGCAAGGGAACAGCTTGCTTGTGCTAGGGAAGGGAAAGTTTCCTAACTTCCCTCTAAAAAAAAAAAATAAAAATTTGAAGGAGCACTGGAGGCAGGGAAATTATCTATCAGCCTCCTGCCACACAGCCTGGAAATTTGGCCCCTGCCCCAAGGTTCCTCTGGGGTGTCACTGCCCCAGACAACCCCCTCACCCCAGCAGTCTCAGTCCTTCCTGTCCTGTTCCCCAGCGCTGGTGAGGAGCTGGCCTGGGGATGATTGGAAGCAGCAGAAAAATATTGCTACCGCAAACGGGCTCGTTTCCTGCCAGAGCGCTCCCCGGGCGCCCGTTGGGTCACGCGAGTGCCCACAGGATGTGGCCCTGGCACGACAGGATAGCAGCCAGTACAGACCTAAACATCTGTTCACGTAGGGAAAGCTCAGCTCGGGTCTTGCTCCGTCCCCAAAACCCCACACGCACCCCTCACCTGCACCGCTCTCTGCAAACTTGGCTGCTATGTGCAAAAAAACCAAACTAAAAAACCAAGAGCTGATTGCTGGGAGGGTCCAGCCTTGCAACCAGAAGGGAAGCAGGGAGCAATTGCTCAATTCTGGATGCTCGCTCCAGATGCCAGCTGCTCCAGAACAGTTACCCAGGCTGCAACAAGGCTGCTCCATTTCCTGCAGCGCTAGGCGATGCCGGCAGCAGAACACAGGGCTGCTCTGTCCTACGCAACACCAGGCTCCGGAGCAGCGGTGAGCCCAGCTTGCAGGCAGGCGCTCTGGAGCTGAAGGCGGCATCACTCCTGCCCAGCCTCCTCCCTCGCAGCCGGGCCACGTAAACCTGCTCTGAACCGGCTCCGCCACGGGCAGGGCGATGCGGTGAGGCAGGGACTGGGAAGAGAGGCAGCATTAGTTTACACAAGGAAAGCGTTAGAAGCGATTTGTCATCCGTGACGGGCACAAGGTGCAGGGAGAAACTTGGGAGGCTTTGCCAAGCTCCAAGGGCTGGTAGCGGGCAAGGAGAGCAGGCAGAGGGGTGCCAGGGCTGGGGCAGGCATGGATACCCCTCCGCAAAGATGGCCTGCACATTATCTGAAGTACCCAGCAGCGACATCCTCCAGATAAAACCCAACACAGTTACATCAGTCTGCCTGATCACTCCCCGTGAGTAATTTTTTTTTCCCCCCAAGCAGGCTCAGCTGCTTTTTGCTTTGAAGAGCCAGGGAAATGCGCTCATCGTGACTTGCCTTCTTTGTGTCTAGATTAAAGGTTGCATAGCAGCAGAGAGAGAGCACTCTGCTCCCCCGCAATCAACAAGAAGAAGCTGCAAAACTTGTCTCATCCACACAATGAATATTTCAAAACAAACCAAAAGCCCACTACATCATTTCCTCATCATTACAAAGAGCAAAGACAGGAACAGTCACATTCGGTTTCCACGTCAAACTTGACTCCTAGGACACCTTCCATCTGCATTTTTTCCCCCTACACACACGAGCAATTTCATCGAGGTGAGCACAGCGCCTAGGAAAGCTGATGGTGGAAGGGAGGTGACAGCATTTTGTGCCTTAGAGTGACAACCCCACGCCAGAAGTCAAAAGCAAGACACAACTTGCCGCTAACCCTCACAGCTCTCTCCAGCTGAGCGGGGGCTGCGCGTAGAATGCGTAACGAAATCTTCTAGAAAAGCGAGCCGCGCAGCAAAACTCAGCGCCACTTCCCATCACGCGTGCGGGATCCTTCATTTCGAAAGCGCGGCTTGTAACCCGTCTCAGCGTGACACAAGGGACAGTCACTGCTGCCAGACCCCCTCCTGCCTTGCCCCACTCCCCCCACCCACAGGGAAGCTGTGGCCAAGCCCTTTCCCCAGGCTGCTGTGCCCACGCCAGCCCCGCGCCTCCCAGACACGCCAGCCGCACCAGCTGCGCCCCACAGCATCGTCCTCCTGTCCCTGCGTTACCTGGTGCTCCACGGCCTCAGTCACCCCCAGACTCACCTTGCCAGTGCTTCGCAGCACGGCCTGGGCCCCCCAGCCCAGAGTCTCCCCACACGGAGGCCGCTCAGCACAAACGCCCCCCAGCCGCGCTACCCCACTCCCCCTCCACCCCCACACAGCAGCACGGCTGCACCCCACAGAGCCTGGGGCTCCCTGTGCCCCCCCAGCTCGCCCTCCCCGCGGTGCCACACAGCACCCCACCCTTGCGCACAGCGGGGGAAGCTGCACC
The DNA here is from genome assembly GCA_011801015.1 of Ardeotis arabs. NCBI lineage: Eukaryota > Metazoa > Chordata > Aves > Otidiformes > Otididae > Ardeotis > Ardeotis arabs. The sequence continues at coordinate 69,149 of JAAGAY010145528.1, read as the reverse complement.
CCCCACACACCGCACCCCAAGACACTCTGAGGGGGTGCCAGCACCCCCGCAAGGTACCACCACCACGCACCCCTGGGTGCCCAGGCGGGGTCTAGGCAGACCCACGCACTCGCTCGGACCCTGGGCACCCCTGAGCACCAGCACCCCCAGGGGCCTGCGGGGGCCCGTGCCAGGTGCCAGCACCCCCAGTCACCCCAGTGGGCTGCCGGCCCCCCGCGGCCCTGGGCACCCCGCGGGCTGCCGGCAGCCCCGGGCATCGCCGAACACCCTCCCGTGCTGCCAGCCCCGCTCCCGCACGGCCACGGCCCCGCACCTCGCCGCCACCCTCCCCCGGCCCCGGCCCCGGCCCTGACCCCGCACCTCGCCGCCGCCGCCCCGCTCGGCCCCCGCCGGGCCCGCTCCCTCGGCCGCGCCGTCACGTGACAGCCGGCTCAGCTGAT
>JAAGAY010145528.1:0-68689 GCA_011801015.1 Ardeotis arabs | reverse complement strand
CCCAGCGGGGCTGTTCCTTGGGCAAGGCGGGCTGGCAGGTGTCAGGGAGACAGATGGTCGCTGGGGCAAACCCCCCGACAACCCCCCGACACCCCCCCGACACCCCCAGCATGGGCTGTGCCCCCCGAGGGTGGGGGGCTGTGTCCCTGGGGCCAAAGGCAGCGCCTGCAGATCCCCGCTGTGCCCCTTGCACGGCAGCCGGCCCGGAGGCTGCTCACACTCAGCCCTTCGGCCGCAGCATCCTCCACCGCTGTCCCCACCCCGGCCCAGCCCCAAGCCCACTTTCGCTTCCCCCAGCTCAAAACCACGTCCCCACTATTTCAGAGGAAACAAATGTCACCCCCAGGTCACCCCCAGCACCAAGAGCCACCAGCTCTACTTCCTGGTAAAAAGATTTATTAAGAACCTGCAGTACCTGCCCAAAAAGAGAATGCCGCCCCAGCACAGGCGCTGCGTGGCGGTGGGGAGCGGGGTGAAGGGGTTCGAGCTTCTCCAGGCAAAATAAACCCGGGTCAGACCCAGCAGCAGGACGAAACGGAGCGAGTCGACCGGGGCAGCCCGACAGTAGTTAAGGCACTGTATAAAGTGCTTGGAAGGAGATCGGCCCCACAGAGGGGCAGGGACAGCGAGGGAGCGAGGGATGCGGGAGGCTGGCAGGTCACCTGCACCTCCGCCCTGCAGGGACCTGGTGTAGGCAGGCAGGAAGGATGCTGCCTGCCCTGTAGAACTGGTCTTCGTGGTCATTTCCCAGTCCATTCAACGTCCGGGATGCTGCTCCACATGGTGCAGGTGCCTCTGCCGGTGCGCTGGAAGGATGGTCCCAGAGCAGCGTCCTGCCTCGGCTCAGTCCCAGCGGCAAAATGAGATGAATGGGACTCATCCTCGGCCAGGCTGTGCCCCAGCTGCCCCAGCTGTGTCACAGCCGTGTTCCCCCCAGAGCAAGCGCAGCCGGTGTCCGGCTCCCTCTCCTGCTGCTGGGAGCAGCACCAGCCACTGGGTCCCTTGAGAGCAGGAATGTGTGGGGCTCAAGTGGGTTCAGTCCTATTGTGCTTGCGATGTTTGCTGCACGTTAGGGAGGTGCCCCACATTGCGGAGCTTGTGTGGTCACCACAGACCCAAAGCTGCTGTGAGGGTGACAGGGCTCCTGCGGCCGCTTTGGGGACAGTTCCACAAAACAGCCCAGTGCTCCAGCTGGAGGTGGAGGGGGCAAGCGGGGACACCCTCTACAGCTAAGCCTGCATCCCTCTCGCCTGCCCCAGTACTCCCAAACGCCCATCACCCCATGCACTGCTCCAAGAAATATTGCTTTTCCCTGGAATGTTTTTGTCTAAAATTCCCTGGACGGGATTAAGAAAAAATAAGAAAAACTAGGTAAAAAATAACTATCCCCCAGCTCAAGCTGAAAGGCTAGGGTTAGCTCCACGGCTACCCTGTGCGAGGCAGGGGACGCTCCGGTGATGGGGTTGAGGGAATTGAGGCAGCTGAAGGGGCCTTTCTGTATTTAGTAGGGAGGGGGGCACCAAGCAGGAGCATGGGGGCTGCCTCCTCCTGGCAGTGGGAGAGATGCACCTCGTGAGGACAGGTTGGGATGGGATGAGGCACAACCGGATGGGATGGGACAGGGGATCAAGGTGGTGGGGAGAGGAGGGACGGTCCCCCGCCCCTCACTGGGATTGCAGGGAGAAGGCCAGCTTGACGCAGGCGAGCTCCTTCCCACCATTGCTGGCAACCGCCCGGACCCGGTAGTTGCCGTTGGTCATCCAGGCGGGCAGCTCCACGTCGGGCAGGACAAAGTCGCTGGCTGGCAGGGAGTAGGAGCCCTGTGGAGAGAGGGGACATGTAGACAAGACACCTCCCCAGCCCCGTGCCGAAGGGCACGGCGGTACTCGGCGGTGCTGCCGGCATCATGCCAGCTGGGGGTTTCAGGTGTACCGCTTTGAAGGGGCAGTGGCAGGGGATGCCGTAGGTGAGCAGAGGCTCCGGGCAGGCCGTGCCAGGCGGGATCAGGTTGTCCAGGACGGTGCAGACATCGTCGTAGGTGCAGCTGCCCAACTGGTCAATGCAGGGCAGCTGGATCCAGAGGTCGCCCAGCGCCTTCTCCACCACCAGCACTGCCTGGAGAGAAGATGTCCGGCACCAGTACAGCTGGCACAGACGCCCACAGCTCCACCAGCCTGTCCCACCCCCCCTCCCCAGCCATCTCCCTCAGCTCCTTCTCATGCAATTCTTTGGGGTGTCCATGGGGCCACCGCACGTTCTCCCACATCCTCCTCCTGCTTTCGGTTCCTCTCTGCCTGCAGGTTTCTCTTCCTCCAACCTCAGCCTGACCCCTTGAGCAGACACCTTCTAACACCCCGTGCACCCACTCCTTTCCCTTTTCTCAGTGCCCCGTCCCAAAACCTCTCGGCAGCTCCCACCCGCAGCTCTGCCTCCATGCTCCCCCGGCACGCTCCCCGCAGCCCCAGCCCCAAACAGGCACCGTGGCCTTGTTCAAGACAGCCCGTTCACCCTAGGCAGAGAGACATGTTCAGCCTCATCCCGAAAAGTCCCCAGAAGGTGGTGCAGGGTGGCCGGGCCGGCCCAGGGTCCCGCAGTGGTGTGGTGGTACATCCCTGGAGGGAGCAGCCAGGTCTGGCCGCTGAACACTGCAGTGACCACCAGGAACACCCAGAGCATTTGAGGTTTCATTTCCCTCCCTGAGTCGTTACATTCCCAGGACAGGACACAGCTCAGGTGGTTTCTCCCACTGGGAGAAGGTTGGGAGCTTCCCACTGGGCTGTCTGCTCCCTCCGCGGGTCTCCCTGTGCCCATCGCCCCGTCCTGGCTTACAGAGCCCAGTGCGTTCAGCCCTGCACCACTCCATGCCTCATTCCAAGGGCTGCTCAATCCAGTACACACTGCTGGGTACTTCCCAGTGTCCAGTGGTTTTGGGAAGCCCTGCTCTCCCCTGTCCTGTGGAGTCACCTCCGGCATGTACCTTCAGAGGGGAGGCCAGCGTCTTGCTGCTGCTGACGGCCGCGCTGATGCGTAGGCTCCCTGGGATGGTGATGGGGTCGGGTGCCACGGAGAGGCTCTGCAGCACCACGGGGTCACTCCCATCACCGCAGTTTTCCCAGGCAAACATCCCAACCTGCGGCACCAAGGGATGGGAGAAGTTAGAGCCCGGGAGAGCTTTGCCCTGGCTTTGCAGGAGGTTTCCCCAGCACTGGACCCCCAAAGCCCCTTGTGCACAGATCTGCTCACAAACATAGCCAGAAAATGACCTTCATCTTCCCCTCAAATGCCAAATAAATATTTCGCTCTGTGTTTCGTGCACTCCCAGCTCTCCGAGCCTGAGGGTGTTGCAGAAGCAATGGCCACAACCCCTTTTCAGGAACTTCTCACCCAAAGAGGGTTCCCAGGCTGCGATTTCCAAACACTTTGCGTGCAAACAAGGAGAGAAGCATCCTTCATGCCAGCACCCACAGCATAGAACAAGGTGTTTGAGGGCAAAGGCGAGAGAGCGAGCGGGGACCGGGGCAGGGCGTCAGTGGCAGTGCTGGCTGGGGGGACACTGTGCCATGGGGGGGCTGTGGGGCTACACAGCCTCCTGGCTTGGACAGGACCAGCCCAGTGCCATGAGGCCTTATCTGCTGGCTCTGGCCACCTGGTCCAGTGCGGGAGCAGGAACCGCATTCCCACATTGCATTTTAAACGTGGCTTAACACTTTTTTAACATTGAAAAAAATTTTTTACACTGAAGGTGCTAGAACTCTGGCACAGGTTGCCCAGAGAGGTGGTGGATGCCCCATCCCTGGAAACATTCAAGGCCAGGTTGGACGGGGCTCTGAGCAACCTCATCTGGTTGGAGATGTCCCTGTTCCTTGCAGGGGGGTTGGACTGGATGGGCTTTGAAGGTCCCTTCCAACCCAAACCATTCTGTGATTCCATCTCTGCTCATGCTCGGCGGGCAGATGAGCCAGGCTCATTCCCTGCCTGATACAGCCCAGGGGCCTGAGGCTGAGCTGGTTCAGCCCAAACGCAGCAGGGAAGCAGCGTTGTCCCGTGGGATAATGAAAATCCACACACAGGGGATGTCACCGGACAGGAAGGCATCACTCCTGTGTCCCAGCTGGGACAGGAGCCGTGCTGAGAAACCTCCCCTGTTTCCCTGTTTCCACCCAGTTCCACCAGCCTCCCCAGCTGCCTCCAGCAAAGCTGTGGGCTGGCAATCGAGCCAGAGCCCTTTGCTCCCATATCCCATGTTCAGAGGCAGGACAATGGCGGCACTCGCCTTCAACAGTCACCCCTGAACCTGCCACAAGCTGGTGGCGAGAGCCCAACCCCAGCTCCCTCCCCGAGCAGGCTCCAGCCTAATTGCAAGCCTTTTCCCAGCGCGAAGGTGAGAGGATGCCTGGGCTGTGCACCCCGAGCAGGTTTGGCTGGGGCAGCCCGTGTCCTCGTGCCATGGGCGCGGAGCTCTCCCTGCCTGCTCAGCAGCCGCAGAACCGGTGGAAGCTGTACAACCTGGTGCCAGGCTGCAGCCCCGGGGTGCAGCCTGTCCCGCCATCCCGCTCACCAGACAGGATCGGCCCGGGGTGCAGGGCAAGCTGGGACAAGGGGTAGGGGCTGGGAGCCCATGGGTCTGTACGTGAAGAGGCTCCGTGGGAGCCGAATGTTGGCTGCGTACAGCTGTGCTGCAGACCCTCCTGCTGCCCTGCAGAGCCCCCACTTCCAGCCTTCCAAACTGGCTCCCACTTCCCTGGGCCAACATCAGCTTTCCTGGAAAACAGGTAGAGATATTCCCCTCTGTGCCACGTGAGAGTCACGCATCTCAATCAGCCAAACTTTAATCAGCGCGTGTTGATGAGCCCGGCCCAGCGCTGCGTGGGAACGAGGAGGAAGCAGCAGGAGCTGGTGAGCTGGAAAATGCCAGCGGAGGGGAGGAAAACCGAGGTGTTGGGAGGCTGCAGGGAAAGCTCAGCCCAAGGAGGAGAGGCCGCTGGGCTTTTCGGTCCAGAAGGGTTTGTCAAAACCTGAAATCCCCTCCTGCTCGGAGGGCTGAACCCCAACCCGCAGCCGTCAGGTCTCTGGGATCCCACTGCCCCCCGGCCCAGCCGCCGACGCGCACCCAGGATCAGACCCTGCGCCCGTCTTTCTGGGACAAGAAAAACCTTTCGATCTCTTGCAAAACCGAGCAGGACGGCCAAAGCTTTCCTACCACCGAGCCCCCAGCCCTCGGGGGCACCCGCATCCCTGCCCAAAGAGGAGTGGGGTGTCAGGTTTCGGAGCCTCTCACCTTGGTCAGCCTCCGGGAACCGCTTCGCTCCACCAGCAGCTGCGGCTGCGAGCGGCCAAGCGCGGCCGCGCAGAGCTGCAAGGCGCAGAGCGCCAGCGCCAGCCGCGCTCCCGGCATCCTGCGGCTGCGGGACTGGGGCGGGAGCTGCGCGGAGAGCTGGCGGGGAAAGGCGTCGGGGAGAGAAAGAAAAGCGAGAGGCGAAGCAGCCAGGCAGCCACGTGTTTCCTGAGCGGGGCTCCCCGCAGCGACGGGGCTGGCAGCGGCGAGACTGGGACGCCCAGTGCGGTGTGACTGCACCCTGTTATCTCCGCGCCCGGCCCATCTCCCGATTCCCCTCCCTCCCCATGTGTACGCTCAGAGATTTTCCCTTCCTCCTTTCTTTTTTTTTTTTTTTTTTTTTTTTCCCCTCCTCTCCCCGGTTCTGCTGTCAAGCGCAGGACTGGAGTCGCAGGGATGCTGGGACGGGAAGCTGCGCGCTTTCCCAGGCACCCAGGATTTGGCTTCTGCCAGCACGGGGAGCGGAGAGGGGCTGGGATGGGATGACAGGGTGCACCCACCACGCCGCGCACCCATGCCACCCAGCATCTCCCCACTGCCCACCCCCCCAGCCAGGGCTGCGTCTGTTCCCGCACCCCGCTCAGCCTGGCCGAGGGGTCTGCGGGCGTGCAAAGGGTCGGTACCCACCCACCCTAGGCAGGCACCCGGGATCCCCGTGCTCCCCCCCGCGCTCCCCCCCCCTCCCGCTTTCGGCACAGGGCAGGCGGCAGCTGGAGAACAGAGATAATTTGAGACCCTGAACCCGAGGCCGCGTGTGCTGCAGGGAGGTGGGGGCACCCGGGTCTCGGGCAATCCCCAACCACGCTGTTTGCCACAGCACCCAGCTACCCACCACCCACCTATCCACCATTTTGGATGTAACACCACCTCCCTTCCACCCTTCCCCCTTTGGGTGCCCATTTTCCTGCCAGAGCTACCCCGAGCCCCCCGTCACACCAGAATGACCCCACAGTACCCCACCATCACAGATGGCACAGGAGTGTGAGTTTTCCCATCTGTTTTGGTGAACTGATTTTTTTTAACCCATGGAAAGCTGGAAGGGGCTGAACCGACTAAGCACACAGGACACGAGTGTGGCAGGTCTCAGACCTTCCCCCCACTCACGCACGGGACACTTCTCCGCAGGCAGCTCGGCTCTCCCCTCACACGCCAACACTGGCCGCCCTCCCCGTATCACTCTCGGTCCTGGGAAGGGTTGCCCAGCTTGTCCAAACCCCTGCCTCAGCTCTATTTTTAGCTTTTCGTCCTTATTTAGCAGTGAGGCCGGCCGGGAGCGTGCAGATGGGGTGCAGGAGTGGGCAGGGGCTGTGATGGATGCTGCTGCCCACCCTGCGCCGGCAGCGACAACTGCGTCGCTGATCCGCTGCGGAGGCTTAAGGGCAAGGAATAAATAGCCCACCCAGAGTGGGGCGGAAAGTTATCCCTCGGGATTAGTTTTCACTTTGAGGCCTCGGAGCAGCCGGGAGATGGGGACAGGGATGGGGATTTGGGGGAAGAGGCACAGGCATGGCCGGAGCATTGCGTTCAGAGCCTCAAGCTTTCGGCACCATGTGCTTTCTTGCTTCTCATAACCAGTGTGGGTAAAGGTTTCACTTCCCCATTCCCATCCTTCCCCTCTCCATTTTACCATGGGGAAAAAAAGGAGAATAAAGGACTGTAAGGACAGGTTTTTCCTTGGAAAAACCTAGGCAGGGGCAGGAATGACTTGATGGCTGCTCTACCTCAAGGCAGAAGCACGTGTGACCTAGATCCCCAGCAAAGGAGTCTGCGACCTTTTTTTTTTAGGCTCCAACGCATGCAAGATCCTCTGCAGTTCAAACAGTTTCCTGAGCTATCATCTCACCCATGCAAAGCCCCAGTCACGAGGTCTCAGCAGAGCTGGCTAAACATCTTTCATTTGCATTGAAGAAAAGCAGCCGGTGCAGATGGGTGACAATGTTAATGACTTCGTTAGGCCTCGCTTAAAAAAGCAAACAGATTGCAAACAATGCACCCGAGAGCGCAACCCCAGACCACCCTCTCTCCACCGCCCTTGCCACCAGCTCTGCTAGGACCCACCCAGCGTCGCCACAGGCCAGCTCATCCCCCAAAAACCATCCAACAAAACCTTCTTCTCCCCCCCTTTTTTTTTCCCCCCAGAATGTGTTTCTGAAAAAAAAGAAACAAAAAACAATTTGTGGCCTCATCTGTGCTTATGGAACCACCCTGTAAACAGACCACGCAGGGCTGGGACCCAGCTGGAAATGCCATGCACTGGCACCGCCACTGCCCTGTACCCGCCCCATCCTGCCCAGTCCTTACCAGCTGGAACTGGAGAGAGAGCCGAGACACTTTAACAGCTTGCATAAATACTTATCTTATCCATAAGCTTTGGCAAACATTTTAAATGACCATTGGTACAAATTAACTTGACGTTCGGCCAGCTGCTCTCCCATTTACGGCAATTTAACTGACCATGAGACAAATCCTCCTAGGCTCGCTTTTCCAGGCAAAACCCTTCAGATGTCTGCAGCCACTGTCGTTCCTGGGCAGAGATTGTGGTAACATCGAAAAAGACAGGGGGGCAAACTTCAAAACAAGCCAAAGCTACCTCAGGTGGGTCTGCCACCCACCACCCCCTTGTTCCTGTCTTTGCCCGGGCAGAAATCTCCTCGCTGCTGCAGCCCCCGTCATCTCCAGCCCTTTGTGAGCAGCCTCTGGCCACCCCAGCCCTGTCTGCTCCTGGGGTCCCTGGGCTCCCCTGGTTAGGGAGAGGGGGATGAGTCATTGCAGCCACGAATCCCACCCCTACCGTGCCATGGAAAACCCCTGCTTTGCTCAAAAGCAGCTGAAAATAAAAGTTGCTGGCTGTTTAAGCGCTGCCCTGCAAAGAAAGCAAGTTATCAAGGTATTGAGGCAGAGGAAGATGATGCAGGGCTGAGATGGGAGATGTCTCCATCAGGGATATGTCCTGTGCAGCCCGCACAGGAAAGACTGGAGAAACTGAGAAATTGCTACAATCAAGCTAAAAGAAGAGACTTTTTGGGCATCACAGGCAGGGCCTCTGGCAGGCAGCCTCGCAGATGGGCCCGTGGGCTGAAGGAAGGATGTAACGTGATCTGGCGCGGCCTCTTCTCCGAAAATTAGCGATTTATAGAAGCGCAGGGTTGTAGCTGCCACGGTGAGCACTGCACGCCAGAGCCCGCAGCAGCAGCGCGGGATGCAGGGCTGGGGAGTGGGGCACTGCCTTGCTGGCTTGATGTCTCAGCCAGATGTGACCAAATCGTCTGGCTTTTCTCCACCGTTACCAAGAGAAACCCTACCCAGAGCCCTGCTTCGTGGCGCAGGGGCATCTCAGTGCACCCCCAGTAAAACTAGAAGTTATCACAAGCATGTGTGTGAACTGCTGGAGCTCCGTGCACCAGCAAGACGCGACGGCAGATGGACAGGCTCCTCCTCAGCTGCTTACAGAGCTGCTTCTGTTCCCAGCCATGGCCTCAGTGACACAAATTCAGCCTAGAAGTACGCCTGTTCTTTTGTGCTTGCCCCCGCACGCTTTCAGCCTCCAGAGTCTGGACCAGGATTTTTAATTAACCTTGGAGAGGTGGAGACCAGCACTTTGCACTGACAGAGCTTTTTATCCCACAAACCATCTATTCAGCCCAAGTAAGTACTCTCAGGACTTGCCCCAGTAAGCGCTGGGGGAGATAAGAGCAGGGACGCTCTCAGTGGTTTCTGAGTTTCTGAGCGGTGGGAAGCTGCTGGTGCCAGGAAGCTGCTGTTGACTCACAAAGCTTCAACCAGGTTAAGCAGCTCCTACCCAAGAGCACGAAGGCAACTGGTCCCACCAGTACCCCGAGGAGACTGGGGGCAGCCATGGGCCTGCCCCTCGCCTTCCCCACCCTCCTATCCAAGCAGTGTTTCACAATTTCCCCACTCCGAAGGTTACCAAGGTAGGAAAAACATCTCTGAGTCGCACGTGATGGGGCAACCACACACCTCCGCTTCCTCGCCTGGCCGGGCAGGCGGTGGCGGGGCTGCGGCGAAATGCCAGCATGCTGGCAGTCCCCAAGCTGCGGGCTGCTTGGAATTCTCCCAGGGGATATTTGGAAAATGTCAGAATAGAAACTTGTTGACAAAAACTGGCAGTGTTTCCATACAGGCGCAGCCTCGTGACCAGGTTGAAACACTCCTATTTCAGCAGCGCTGGGCGGCAATTGTTGATTTTTCAGGTCAGAATGTATGTTCATTTGGAAATGTCTATTATTTCACAGCATTTAAAAAAAAATCATCAAACCCAAAACATCTGGAGGAACCTGCCTTCCCTCCCGTTAATTTTCAGACAGGACACTTTCAGATCCCCACCTCTTCAGGACCCATTTCCAAAGTGCAGAATTTCCTCCTGGAAAAGGGCACCCTGGCTCCAGGCCCAGCATTCGGGGTGTCTGGGATGCTGAAGAGGGAGGTTGCCCGGATGCAGTCCCCCAGGCAGCATGGACCACACCGAAAGCCCCCTCCAGCCAGCAGAGCTGCTGCCAGAAAAAAAAAAAAACACCCCAATCCCACCACCCTTACAGAATTACCCCAGCATGAGCCGAAACTTCACGGGATGAAGGCAACAGCCAGGATGGATCCTGCCTTCACCCCGCACATCCCTCCTCCCAGGGAGCTGGGGGGGGGTTCAGCCAGGTCAAGCCCCACCAGCCAGCCCTGCTCCGGCTGGACTCCAGCCCCAGTGCGGGGGTCCTGCTCCCCTTTCCCCCCTCCCCGGTGCAGAGGGTCCCAGGGACAGAGCTTTCCCGGGATGTGGGGTGGGTGAGATCCCACTACCCTGTTTGGGACACAGCATCCCGAGCCCGGGGCGGGGACACTCCAGGCTGGAGGGGCCCCAGGGTGGCCCGGGCCAGCCCCGGGGGCGGGCAGGCTGCGGCCGGGGGCCCTGCCCGCGGCTCGGGGGTGCAGAGCACCCTCTCCTGGCGCTGCCTGCCAGCAGCTGCGCGCACTTTTTTTTTTTAAAAACTTTTTTTTTTTTCTGCCTGCCAGCCCCAGTCGGGGCGTCCCGTCCCCTCCCGTCCCGTCCCGTCTCATCCCGTCCCGTCCGGTCCCACCGGGGGATGCGGCGCCCCGCGCCCCGGGGCTGAGCGGGCTCCCGGCCGGGGCTCCATGGGCTGCACCGGCAGCGCCCTGCGCTGCTGCCCCGCCGGCGGAAAGGTAACCGGCTGCGGGGGCTTGGGCTGGGCTTGGGCTGGGCTGGGCTAGGCGCGGGGTCGGGGCTGGCGTGGGGTTAGGGCTTGCGTGGGGCTGGGGTTGGCGTGGAGCACTGCTTGCGCTGCTGGGGGACCCGAAGTGGGGGTCCCCCTCTCCTGCCCGCGGCTGCCCGTGAGCCCACGGGGATTGTGACGGGGGAGCTGGCACCGGGGGCAGTGGGATTTGGCAGCCACCCACCCCGCTGCACCCTCGTGCACCCCTCTGTCCTCTCGCCCTGCATCGCGGGGAACCCCATACTAAAGGGGGTGCAGCATCTGGAGTGACAGTGCCTGCTGGAAATGCTGGTCCCATATAGGACAGGGATGGGTTTCCCCAGTTAGACCTCTGCCATCCTCCCACAGCATCCCTGCCTCATCCGAAAAGTTGGGTCCCCCCTTGTGCCAAAGGCGATGCTTCTGCAGGGGAATTCGCTGAGGCCCCAGCAGATCTCAGTGCATTGCTCTGCACTGAAGAGCTCTTCTGTGATTTAAGGTCTAGAAATTATCTGCTGCCAATTATTATTATTCTTTGACGTGCTCATGCTGCCTTAGCACCCCACCATCAGCCTCTGGAGTTGTTTGTGAAGTGGGATTTGCTGTGCGTACTGGTGTCAATGGGCCGTGGTGGTGGCAGGAGCGGGAGAAAAGTCCGAAATGCCCTGTGGTGCTGGTGTACCCCCCTACACAGGCAGCCCTTTGCAGAAGCAGCTGTGAGAGCTGCCCAGGACGTACGCAGCCGAAGCACAACCCGCTGCTGGGATGTGGGGGGGGAGCAGGCGTGCAGCTTGCACAGCCCCAGAGCCAGCAAGTGCCTTTATTTACAGCACTTGCGGGCTTGGCTGCTGCTCCACATCATGGAAAAATAACCCCACTCTTCTCCATGTCATAAGACCAGATACCTCTGGGCTGGTTTGTGACTCCAAGAGCTCGTGAGAAGGGGCATGGGACAGGGAGAAACAGCAGCCCAGAGGCCCCAGGTGTTGAGAGCCGCACGTTTTACCGAAATGCGGAAATTTAAGTCAGAGTCATTTGCCTGCAGACGCCTCCCTTCCTGCGTTTGCCCGCTCTTGAGCTCTTCTGCTCAGCCTTGCGGCGCTGCTCGCTGCGGTTTGTGCCCCACAACACAGCCCCGCTGCTGTGACTAAGTCGCAAGCTAAACCCGAAAGCAGCACTGAAAATCCCCTTTATGGCAAAAAGGGGTAAGGGCGGGCATCACGCTGCTCCTGCCCACGTTCTGGTGTCCAGGCTAGGAGAGGTGGGAGACCTTCACCCTCCTGCTGCTGATGGGTGGACTTGCAGAGCTGGTCCCTTGGGGTTGCTTGGGGATGGGGGAGCCCTCAAACCCCAGCAGCAAGCCTGGGCAGACCTGGGATGCACGTTACGAGGCCGGGGGCTGCGGAGGCTTTTGGGGCTGGTCCCAGGTTGGAGGTGACCTTGAGGAGCCCATGCCAAGCCCGGTGGGCGGATGGCATGCCAGGCACTGCTGCGTGCCCCGGGGGAGGCGACTTGGCAGCCTCATCCTTCGTCACCAGTCCGCAGGCAGCAGGGCGATAAGGAGGCACAGGCGCAGGTGCCACGGCCAGAGCCTGGCCCTGAGCTGCGAGCACCATCCCTGGAGCTCCCTTCCCCTCCTGGCTCCATCCACCCGTGCTCGGCCGCTCACCACTGCCGCTCACGGCATGAGAGAGGCTGAGACGCCTCCCTAAAAGATCAGGGCTGAGGCTTGGCCGCCTTCCAGGGCTGGGGTGAATTTATTTTGGAGCTATAGGAACTATATGTAGCAGCAGGAGGCAGGGAAAGGTCAGGACGCAAAACTCAGGGCTGTTAATGGCGCGAAGGGTTTGCGTCCGGTCTGCGGCACAGATCTGACTGTACAAGAGGTGATAGCCATCTTGTAACGCAACCATCGCTGGAGGAAAAACACTAGTGGAGCTAAAGACAGGTCCCATGGACCTGTGCCGGTGATGCTCTGGCAGCACGGAGCACCCACAGCAGGTCTGGGAGAAGTTTTGGAACCATGGGCCAAAGCCTGGCCCCCTTTTTCCACAGCCACAAAGCCAAACCTCGTCTCCAGGAGCAGCGTCGGGATTTAAAAGCTCATTTCCTGCCTTTTTGTGATTTTGTTCACTGACGATAAGGTTGCATGGTTGAATTGCTTAACATGCTTGTAAAACAGGAAAAGAGGAAGAAAAATACAGTGCAAAACCCCACCTCACGCTAGAAGCTGAAGCAGAGGCTGCAGCTGCCCACAGCTGGCGGCACCGTGACGGCGGCCTCTGCACGGGTGCTCCCACCACTCAGGTTCTGCTGGAAATCCAGATTAATCCATCCATAAACAGTTTTGCTCCAGACCATTCTAAGAACATGGATACTTTTTTTTTTTTAATAGCTAGAAGGTATTTTTCATCATGAGCCTCTTCAAAGCCAAGGGCGGAGGTTTCCATGCTGAAACCTTACCAGCACTGCCGATGGCCTGCGGGATGTTTTGAGCTGCTTCCTCCCCTGGCCAAAGCTGTTCCATCTGGAGCAACTTCCCACCTCCCAGCTCTCCAAAATGCGCCAGGTGACACCAGAGACACAGGTGCCATGCGCTGCTCTGGAAGTGGCAGCGGAAGGTGTCTCTATGTTTCAGCTGGTTTTCAGCCACGGTTGGCTTTCCTCTCTCTCTTTGGCAGTGGAGCTCTCATCCCAAAGGACAACTGAGTGCTCAGGAGTAAAATTAGTCCCAGACACTATTTTAATTGCTCTTAGAGGTAGGAAGGGTGCCTCACTCATAGCCTCAGGGCAGGTATTTAGATTTGTCTGCTGATGCCACGTACCTCTTGTTCCCTTTAGCCATTTCTGAGGTCAGTGCAGTTGTCTCCAATCATCCTCTCTGCACGGTCAAAGGGCTCTGAGGCCCGGTCCCGCTGGGTTTGGGGCATGGGGGAGAGGTGAAAGTGCCCCAGATACGTGCTGGGGACATGGCCCATGCTCTGGGAGATGACCAGCCCTGGGATCTCTGTCCTCGGGCATCGCCTTCGCCAGCGAGCGGGACGTGTGCGACAGGGGTGGTTTGGTTTGGGCAGGCGAGGTCTGGGGACGCTCCTGGAGGAGGTACCAGCTTCCCGTTCCCAGCAAGGCTCTGATCATCCAAAACTCTTGGGAACCGTGTGACCCTGCCATGCCAGGACAGTCCCCCCACACAGCCTTTGCTTTGTCACTGTAAAACCTGGAGGCGGAGGGGGCTTTTGAGGTTCCCGTGATGCCCCCCCCCAGCTTGCAGAGCCCCAACTGTTTCATCCATCCACCTCCCACTGGCCTCCAAAACCCAGCACGGGACACGGGGTGCATTAAATAGCAGGAGGACACACATCAGCCTGAGCTGGGTGCGGGAGGTAGGCTGGAGACCCTTTGCAGCCAGGCTGCCGGGGTTCGGTGGCATCGCGGGGCACCCTGCATTTGCAGGGCGAGCTGTGTCAGCAAGGAGAACAAACCCTGCGAACCCTGACCGCCCGCTGCCTCCTTGCCTGGCTGCCTGGGCCGTGTTCAACGCGGCGGCCGCTCAGGCCATAGAAGGGAAGATAAAGCCCTGGCTTCCCAGAGGCTCGGAGTTTTCCTGCTCTCTCTGGCAACTGCGCTCCCCTCCAGCTTCAGAAGGGGGGATGTAGGGGAGGCGGAGGCCGGGACGCCTGTTTTCTTTGCCTCGCTTTTTTCCCAAGCCAGGCTCCCTAATCCGGTCTGTGTTTGGCCTCCCTGCTGTGACAGCAGGGTCAAGCTGAGGTGCAGCCAGCACAGCGGGGTCCCCAGCACCCCATGGGCTGCAGGTCTGGTTTTGTGAGGGACTGGTATTTTTGGGGCTGTGCCAAGGGGCTGGAGGCTGGCAACGTGGCTGCAGGTGAATTCCCTCGCCCACGGCGCAACCACATCCCTGCCCAGAAGCCCATACTGGTGATGGGCACTGGGAGCAAGATTTGCCCCGTACCAGGGAGGCAGAGCTGCATGAGCTGGCGAGCTTTGCGTGGATGGATAAAAATATATCCATCTCTTTTTCTTTTTTTTTCCCCTCCTCCCTCCCCAAGTGACTAAATTAAACCCATGCGGGGCTGGAAGGCGTCCCGTGGAGCTGTGTCGCTGAAGGCAGCTCCCAGCTCTGGGTTGTATCAGCCCCGCGGCAGCAGCGGCAGCGTGCAGGAGCGCGGGGGGCCAAGCAGCGCATTCCCGTACTCCTGAGGTCATCGCTTGCACCACCGCCAGCCCTTGACCGCTGCCAGCCCTGTGCAGGGTCACCTCTGATTTATGGTTATTTCTCATTTCTCTCTCCTGCCCTGGCACAGGCTGGGTCGCAGCCCAGCTGTGTAAAGCGCTGGCAGAGGGGTGCGCTTGTGAGGTGCAGGGTGCCGGGGACCAGGCTGACCCTGAGCATCCCAGGGTGGCCGGGACGAGGCAGGAGGAGGGTGGCAAGGAAGAGCCAGAGCCCTGCCAAGTGCTGCCACCTGCTCTCTGCCACCAAATGTTTTGCTGCCAGAGCCTATTTTTGCACCAGCACCTATTTTGAGCATCCCCCAGGTTTTCTGGCCGGTGGCTGGCAATGCTGATGGCAAAGCGGCCAGGACACGGGGAAACAGAACGAGCTCGGGGATGCCTGCCAGACAGCCCATGGGCACCCATGGGTGCTCGGGGCTGGCAAAGGGCAAGGGGTCAGGGAGGCACCACTGCTGCTCAAGCACCCATGTTTCAGCAAGGCTGAAGCACGCCCAGTGCAGGGTGCCTGGCTGCAGGGTGTCCTCTGGTCTCCTTGTGCCCCCATGCTCCAGCCTCCTCTTTCTCTGCCAGAGACAGCTGAAAGCCCAGCAGCAGAGGGGACCAGCTTCCCAGGAGCTCACAGCCTTGAAGACAGAGAATGGTGAGAAGAAACCGTGTCTCTCCCCCCTGTGCTTTCTCAGTGTGGTATTAAGAAAGCAGTGAGACGCCAGGGTGGCCAGCCCGCGCCGGGACCGGGGAGGATGGGCGTGATGGCTGCAGCCTCTGCACAGCACCGGTGCAGGTGGGCAGGGATAGTGGCATCCCAGAAATGGTGGCATCCCATCCTTTCCAGCAGTCAGGTCATCCCCAGGGCAGGAGGCCTAACGAGCTTTGTCCTCTCTGAGCCTGCCAGTGCCACCCCAATTAGTAATGAGATGGAGGGGGAGGTATTTGTCCAGAAGGAAGAGGACAGGGGCTGAACCTGGCCACTGTGCTGGCAGATCGGCTGCGCAGGACGTCCAAGCAGTCTGTAGCCAACGCCATTCCAGCCATTTTTGCATTGCAGCCAATGCCACCTCGTGTTCTGAGGATGGGAAGGAGAAGGCAGCACCGCAGGAGGAGCGAACAGAGAATGCAAGACTTCTCCGAGGCCGGGAGGAGGAAGAGGAGCAGCTGCAGGATGCCGGCCAGGCAGGCACCACAAGAATCACCCAGGACATTAAGATCCAGGTTGGTCAAAAAGAGGGGTGCTGCTGGTGGCTGCAGCTGGACAAGGAGCGCTTGGCCAGCTGGGACTTCCCAGGCGATGATCAGAGACCTCGCACATACTGGGCTGGGCTCTCCCGTTTTCGGGAGAACCCCTTTTAGGAAGGGGTTAGGAAGCCCGGAGCAGTGTGAGTCTGGCAATGAGTCAGGAGGGAAGAGGAGGGACAGAGTATCCCTTACGTCAGGTCAGACACATAGGGTTTGTCATTCCCCTTCTTCCCAGGTGGAAAAGGGAAGAGACCAGGAGCTGGAGGAGCAGTTCACTGCCCTGAGGAGGGAGCACACAGAGACCCTGCAAGGTGTGTGCCACGGCAGCCCCCTGCCCGCTCCCCCCGCACTGCCGGTGCCCCTCCAGCTTCATGTGGCGATGCCACCTCTCTGCTTAATGGCATCGCAGAGCTCGGGTCGGGCTCACCGCCCCGATGTTCCCGTACCAGTGATGCTCAGCTCATGTCCCCCCTGCAGAGCTCCAGAGAGCACACGAGCAGGAGAAGCTGCTGCTGGCAGAGTCCCACCACAGGTCCCAGGAGGCCTTACAGGTACCCATAGAGAAATCCCTGGGAGGGGTGCTGGGCGGGCTCCAGGACCATCTGCTGGCTCTGCCACGGCGCTCTGAGCTCCTCAGCAGCCACCTCAGTCCCTGGTGTGCCCGGGGACCATGCGGGCTCCTCCAGCCCTGGGGTGATTGGGGTGCTGCAGCCCACCAGTGCCCCTGCTCGGGAAAAAATCCCAGACATCTCCCATCCTGCTTCTTCCCTGGCTGCCTTAGGAGACAATCCAGGCACTGAATTCCCAGCTGAAGTCCTTCCAGGAGAGGATGAAGCGGGTGGAGGAGTCGCTCTTGAGCAAAGACTACAAGAAGCACATCCAGGTACAGGGAGACGTGGGACCAGTGGCATCTGCAGAGGGGTGTCAGGGACGGGTCCTGCTCCGGGGTGCTTGCCCAAAGCCAGGGGTGCTTCTCTGATGGACCCTAGTTGGGCTGGAGCTGGGGGGGCACAGGACAGTTGAAGAGGGGAGCAAACCCCCATCCCTGGGAGGTGCACAGGCTGTTGGGGTCCCTTGAACAGAAGCGATGGGTGAAACGTGGTGCCTTGTGGGTACAAACCCAGCCCACTGGGGTCACACATGGAGAGCTGAACCACAGCAGATGCCCAAGTGCCCACCCCGCTGCGGCTGCCACACCCCCTGTGCCCCACAGGAGCACGGGAGCCCCAGCCCCTTCTGGGAGCAGGAGCTAGAGAGCCTGCACTTCGTCATCGAGATGAAGAACGAGCACATCCACGGGCTGGACAAGAAACTGCTGAACCTGGAGACTGTGGTGAGTTCAAAGGAGGGGCTGCAGGTGGGCTTTCCCCTTTCTATCTCTTCTCCCCACCTGAATCCTGTCCAGAAGGTGCAGCCTCCAGCCTCCAGTGTTGCTGGCTGGAGCCCTGTTCCTCCCTCATAGCGGGGAAGAGACACGGGTGCAATGCCACTGCACTCCCACCGAGCCAGCTTTCCCCCTGAGACGGGGTGGTGGGGAGGTCAGAGGCATTTTCTGGCTCCCTCCTCACCCTCCTGCCCTCCTTCCAGGCGGAGAGGAACCTTCTGCTGGAGGAGAAGGTGAAGACCCTCCAGCAGGAGAACGAGGACCTGCAGGTTCGCACGCAGAACCATTTGGTCATGGCGAGGTAAGGGCTCGTCCCGCACGCCCACCAGCTCCCCAGTGCACGGCAGTCACAGGTGGCATCGAAGGGGGGGAAAACATCGTAGCCAGTGATGCCACCAGGTGTTTTGTGGGGAGTGGAGCGGGCTCGTGGGTGCTTTGCCCAGGGGCTCCGGCAACCTGCGCCGTTTGCCCGCAGGCAGCTGTCGGAGGAGCTCCTGGCCGCCCGCGGGGCGTTGGAGAAGGAGGCGCAGCTGCGGGAGCAGGCTCACCACGAGAAAGAGGAGCTGCTGTACCGCGTGCTCAACGGAGGGGACGGGTCCCCCTTCCCCATCGCTGCCGGCGAGGTGCCCCTCATCGCCACGTAGCACACCGTCAACCGGCACTGCACACTGCCGGGGTGGTTGGCGGGGCTTTCCTCTGGACACAGGAGCCCAAGGCTGCTCCCAGCAGTGCCCCCGCTCTCGGGGCAGGGCCCCAGGGCGGCTGAACCTTCGGAGCGGCCCCGCCAACCAGGGCGATGGAGCATTTCACAGGACACTGGCGCCTGCATTTCCCCAGCCCCTGTGGGGCTGCAGGGTGTCCCCAGGCACCCCCTGTGCCAGCCCTGCACCTCTTCCTCTGGTAGGAGGCTGTGGGGGGCATTCTGGGGGTGAAGGGGATCACCCAGGACACACGGATGTGCATTGGGTTGGATCCCACCCAGCGCTTGGCTCTGAGCATAACCAGCATCAGTGCTGGCCAGGGGCCAGGGGAGGTGAAGAAGACAAGGTTGTCATTGATATGGGACGGGGACAAGCACCAGGAGGATGAGGAGGGTGCTGGGGACATGGTGTTGTTAAGGTACCTCGCTCCCTGGGGAGCATCCCTGGGAAGTGCATGGCCGAGCCCAGGGCTCAGCCACAGAGGCTTTCACGGGGCAGCAGCAAAGGGCAGAGGGATGGGTGCAGCTGGGGCTATCTGCCACCTCTGATGCTGCCCTTGCCATAGGCCACGTCAGCCTGTCCCATTTCAGGACTTGGCTCCCTGCTTAGGCTGCTCCAAGCTGATGCCACCCACTCCTGCGGTTTCCAGGGAAAGCAGGGCTTCCTCTGCCTGGGCCCTGCCTTCCTCCTCGGAAAGCGGGGCAGGCAGGGTTCCCACCCACGCCCTCCTCTCCCCATCACCATCTCCATCTCCAGCAAACAGCTCCCAGGGATTGCCCAGGTGGGCCCCCGCTGATGCCAAGCCCTCTTCATCCCCGCTGCCCATCAGCAGCACGACCAGCCCCATCTTCTCCCCCAAACCTGAGCAGAGGCTGCATGCCCGGAGGTGCACATTTGGGGAGCAGAACACGCCCCCGAGGGGGAGCAGGCTTTGGCAGGGGCTGCCGGCAGGTCCCATCCCGCCCTGCTGCGAGCCAGCGCATCCCCATCAGGGAAGATGCTGCCAGCATGGCTGTGGGGCCACGGCTCGGGGCTGGATGCGCACAAGCACTTTCCACTGGGTGCACGAGCATGGTGGGACCGTGACAGCCCCCAGAGTCCCCTCCCCAGGGCTGTTTAGCTACGGGGAACGTGTGTGTGTCCATGTGTGTGCACCAGGCCAACATGCTACTGGCTGTAACAATTACAAGTCTGTAAGAAGCAGCAGCCTCGAGCATCCTATGTCCGTGATTTTGGGGATGGGTGCCAGAGCATCTCACAGCAGGGCCGCGTGCTCTGCACCTACGGCAGGGGGAGAATGGGGAGGGGTGGGAGTAGGCACCAAGAAGGAAGCCTCAGAGGAGCCCCCCCTGCCCGTCCCCCCTTTTCCTGCTCCTTCCCTCGTTTCATTCATTTCACTGGGCTCCCAGCGAAGGGTAGAGCCCAATCCCCCCTTTTCCTGCTCCTTCCCTCGTTTCATTCATTTCACTGGGCTCCCAGTGCAGGGCAGAGCCCAATCCCCCCAGCCCTGCCAAGCCAGCAGGGCCACTGCAACAGCCGCTTCCGCCCTTTGTGCCGATCCTTGTCGGAAAATAACAGCTGAATGAGGCAGCCAGGAAGGCAACACAGATGCGGGGTCCAGCTCTCACCCAAACACCTCCAAAGGGGTACCCCAGAGTAGAAATGGGGGTGCCTGTGGTGTCAGAGCAGCGTACCCCCAGCGCACCCACTGCTCCGTGCATCCCCACGGCTCTGGGGACGGGTGGTGGGGCAGCCTCCAGGTTTGCACAGCAACCTCAGGGATGTGGGGGGACCAAAGCAGGGGAAACGGGGCACATCGCTGCCCCAGCAAATCCTGCCTAGCTGTGGTTGAAGGCAAAGGGAGATGAGGCTGGTGGGGTCTGGCACCCTGCTCTGGGCACCTAGTGCCACATCCCGCAGATCCTGCGTGGGACCTGGAGGAATGTGCCAGGCTCTGGGAAAGTGGAGTGCTGGGAACTGAGGAGGAGGAATAAATGAGTCCAGAAAAGAACTTGGCCATGGTAAGAAGGAAAAAGCCCGGCCCAGGCTTGTGTCTTGGCGGTCATGGGGGGGGACAGGCGGGTCAGCCCTGCCTGCCTCAGGGTGCCAAGGCAGTGTGAAGGGTCAGGGCACCACAAAAGCCTCCACTCCACTCTGCCGTGAGCAGCAGAGGGGCCAGGGTGAGCGAGGGGACAGGGAGAGGTTTCAAAGGTCAAAAAAAACCCACCACAATCCAGTAACAGCAGCAAAACCACTTGTCTGCTTTATCCTATCCCAACAAAACTCCTTTGGTGGGGACTCGCCATGAGGATTCAGGTTGCTCAGGGAGGTTCACCAGAGTCAGGAGAAAACAGCTCCTGCGGCTTGTGGCAGGGCTGTGCCCCTCTGCGGGACGGGACCTTCAGCCCAAGGGGTCTCTTTGCCCCCCAGGCACAGGGTGGAGGGAGCCAGGCACACGGGGTCCAGCCTGGTGTCTTTTATAGCTCTGGAGCAGATGGGCACCACACCGCTCCGCAGGGCTCCGGGGTCACCTCTCTGGCCATGCTTCCCGACAGTTCCCGGAGAGCTGCCCCTTTGGCCTGGCGACTCTCGGCACTGTGCCGGATTCCATAGCCAAAGTAAATGAAGAAACCTGGGAATGGGCAGAATAGGGTGGAGGGGAGGGTCTCTCTCTTCCCTCCCCTCCCAACCACAAAGTGCTCACCCCTTCCCGTTCCTTTGGGCCACATATCAGAGGAGAAGGTGCTCCCACCACCCTTTGACATCAAAGTTCAGGATCCCTCCTCCATCCACCCATCACTGCTCTGCAGCCCACGTTAACACCACGGGCTCTCAGACCACCAATGCTTCATCCAAAAAGGTTGCCACCAGCTCCGGGACCTTGAGGGTGGTCGGGCTTACCCGTGGCCATCCAGAGCAGGTACCGCAGCCAGGCAGCCGCGCTGAGCCGGGCCATCAGGATGCTGTTGATGGTGATGCTGAGGAGCGGCAGGAAGGGCAGGCAGGGAACCTGCAGGGACCAAGCACAAGGGAACGGGGTCACGCCTTCACCCGCAGGCACTGGCTGGCCCGCAGGCAGGGGTTTCACAGCCAAATTCAGCTCCTTGCTGCTTTGGCTAGTTGTCGACAGGTGAGGGAAAGCCCAGCCTGACCTAAAGCAGAGGGAAGACCCCCAACACAACGTAACCCTTTCCCCACGGGGCTGGGGCACTCGCCTCCTCTCCATCCCCCCAGGTCCTTCTCCCCAGGGATGGTCCCCGAGGGCCAGGCTGGGTGCTCACCATGAAGGATGCTCTCTCCTGGCTCTGAGGCTGCCTCCAGATGAGCAGAGCTGCTGCCAGGATCCCCAGAAGAGGCAGAGCCAGAGCAGCGATGCACCAGGCACCCGCGGCCCGGAGACAGGGCAGCCCTGAGGTGCTCACCCAGCTCACGGCGCAGACCAGGACGACTGCGGAGAGACCACGGCAGCGTGTCAGCACAGAGCTTCCCCACGCTGAGCCCATCCCTCTCCTGGGGTGCAGCACCCAGGCTGCCGTGGTGGAAGGGACAAAGGACAACCAGGGGCCAGGGCAGGGTGGCTTGGCATGGTGGGTTTAGCTCTTCTCTCCAGTCTAGGAAGCAGAGGGAGCGGGAGGTTTCCCAAGGTCCCACTGGGGCCACCAGTTGCGTAGCAGTCAGGAGAGGGCAGGAGGGAGCCAGGCAGACCAAGCCTTCATCCCACTGCTGGGTGGTTTTCAGCGAGCAGGAACCAGCCAGTGCTACAGCAGCCACGTCCCCCGTGGGTCTCCCCACGCTGGCTCCCCATAAAGCCCATCCATCGCTCCCAAGCATACCTACAGCTGTCAGAGCCCAGGCCACTGCAGCGGAGGAACGTGGGGTGGGATGTGAGGGTGGCCAGATGAGATGGTCCCACCAGAGCTGCACAGCTGGGACCTTCCCTGCAGAAGTGTCCTGAGCACTGGGTCCAGGCCGATACCTGAGCAGATATTGGACGCCAAGGCATGTGAGGGTGCACCCGAAGTGCACCAAGACCAGTGCCTTGTCCCAGGCACAGCCAACACCGGAAGCTGGGTGAGCCCTGTCCCCAGCAGCCCCACCTGAGCAGCAGCACACAGCCAGCCACCAGCGAGTAGGCCAGCAGCGTGCCGATGGACATCATGTCAACCAGGGCTTTCAGGTCGAAGAGGAGGGCCAGGAGAGCTGCAGGGACAAGAAGCCCTTTCAGGTTCTGGGCAGAGCTGTGCTCATCTCAGCTGTGCTCTCCCTCTGTTCCCCCAGGTTCCCCTGACACTCGCTGCAACAGGACTCAAGCACCTCAATGGAGCTGTTGATGCTTCAGTCACTGCTGCAAAGCATCCTGCCACCTCCTGCCTGGCAGCTCAGTGAGTCTGCACTGGTGTCCAGGACAACACTGAGGCCAAATCTCTCTGGGTGGAGAGATATGGCTCAAACAGCTACTGGCAAACCAAGGGGTCTGTGTTGTCCTGCTGAAAGAGGACATCCACCAAGCCCTGCTCAAGGTTAAGGGGTACCCAATTGCTCACCCACCTGCCACTCCTCCAGACACCAGTGTTGCCACCACCGGGCACTGACGGCGACTAACTTTGGCCAGAGGTTTGAAGAGAAGCCCGTCTCGAGCCATAGCGTACAGGATCCGTGGCATGGGGAACATGGAGCCCAGGAGGCTGCAGAGAGGGCAGGAGATGTGGCAGAAGGCGGCAGGAATCCAGGAGGTGCCATCCTCCCTTTTGCTTCTCCTTGACCACTTCCTCAAACTTTGGGCTATAAGTGGCATGCCAAGGGGTTCAGTTGCTCTCCTTGATCAGGAGGGGCCAGACTGGGAGCAACAGGGTTGAAGGATTTTGGCCAAGCAGGGCAGTCAGAAGGAAAGGTTTGGGAATAGCTCCAGTGCAACCTTGCTCTGAGCCACAGAGCTGCTGCCAGGGGTCACCCCTCACCTTGTCGTCAGGGCACAGAGTGACCCCACGGCCACAGCGTGCTTTGCACCACTCCAGCCAACGTATTCAAAAGCTGCTGGGAGGGGGCTCATGGTGTCCAGGAGGTAGTAGGGCATCATCAGGGTGAGGGCAGCAGACACCCCAAAGTACGTGAAGAAGCAGATGAGGAGGGAGAGGACGATGCCTATGGGGATGGATCTCTGTGGGTCCTTCACTTCTTCCCCTGGGGAGGACAAGCTCAGCTGTAAAAACTGATGCTCATTTAATATCCCATATCACGAGAGCGGACACGGAGGCCTTCTAGCAAGGATCACTAGACCTCCCAGGCTCCAGGGTTATGGGGACAGGGACTGTCTCTGCTTCAGGATTAGCCCAGTCACACCACATGGACTCTTATAGTTCCTCCTCTGAGCACGGAGGGCAGGAGAGAGCAGCTGCGGCACAGAGCTGGTAATGTGCCCATTCCCAGCCCAGCCCTACACCAGCTCCCAGGGCTGTGGGAAGAATCACTGCCCCGGCCCCCCAGCCTGCAGGGCAGGGTCCCACCAGCATCTCTCCCCACCTCACCTGTGGTAGCGATGCAGTCAAACCCAACAAAGGCATAGAAACAGGTAGAGGCTCCAGCCAAGGTCCCGGTGAAACCGTAGGGCATGAAGCCTCCCACCCCAAAGGCACTGGTCGTGTTGTCAGCCATGGACTGGTTCCTGGGAGGAGGAGGACGAAGAGTCAGGCAGTGCAGAGGGGTCCGTGCAATGGGGTCCCAGGATGGGGCCAGGCTGAACAGCCCATCCAACCTGCTCACCCCTCCAGCATCAACAGCAGGGCTTAGGACTTTGGCTCATTGATGCATTGCCAACAGGACAGGGAAAAAGTGGGATTCACTGTGATAAAGCACGAGGGGGGTGACCCAGCCATCCCCCATCCTCCTCTGAAGGCAGGGGTGAGCAGAGCCCCTCATACCCAGCCTCGTTGGCAGCTGTCCATGGCAGGTCATCCTCCCTGAGCTTCCAGTTGCTCAGGTCACCCTTGATGAAGCCACTCACTGTGATGAAGAGCAGGACAAGCATGTTGAGAACCGTGAAGGCTTTGTTGACCATGGTGGACTCCTTCACTCCAAAGGAAAGAAGCCCTGTGGACAAAAAGAGCAAAACTGGACAAGACCCCTGGACTCTGCAGGTTTCCCCAGATTCTCCTTGTATTCTCTACTCTGTACTCAGGGAAACGGCAAAGCCTCAGAGGGGCCAGCACTATCCTGAAGAGCCCGTGATGGCATGAGGAGCTCATCCTACATGATGGAGGATGGCACAGGGGGAGGTGTCCTACCTGCCAGCAGGACCACCAGACCAGCAGCAAAGGCATCCAGGTGCTCTGCCAGCCCCAAGGAGCTCACGGCTGTGTGAGCACCCAAAAACCTCCCGATCTTCTTGTCCAGGAGCTGGTCAAAGGTAGCACTCCAGGCCCGGGCAACACTGGCAGTACCTGGGGAGAGGTGGCAGCTGGGGCAACAATGGGAATGACACCCAGCAAAGCAAGGAGGGATCAAAAGGGCCTTATACCAATGATATAGGACAGCAGCAGATTCCACCCAGCAATGAATGCCCACAACTCGCCCACTGTCACATAGCTGTAGAGATAGGCAGACCCGGCCAGGGGCACGCGGGCCCCAAATTCGGCATAGCATAGCCCTGCCAGAGCGGACACCATGGCTGCAATCAGGAAAGAAAGGACGATGCTTGGGCCAGAGATGGTCTTAGCCACTTCCCCTGCCAGGACATAAACGCCGGCCCCAAGCGTGCTGCCCACTCCCAAGGCGACGAGATCCACGGTGGAGAGGCAGCGGCGAAGGCTGGAGCCCTCCAAGCTGTCCGGGACTCGCTTTCTGCGGGAAAGCATCTTCAAAACAGAGAGCAGGTAGTCCCAGCGTGGCACCTGCGGGAGAGGAAAGCAGCAGGCATGAGGATGCTGCGACCTCACAGGCACCACCCTAGAGATATGACTCAAATCCAGCCTGAATGTTTTCCTTGCAGCTCCCACCATCCACACGGTGCTTTCTGGACTCCCTGGGTGCTGCCTGTTTTCTGTTTCCACCAGAAAAGCAGCCCATTTTGGAGAAAGATGGGGCTAAAGTAGCTGCTTTCTTCTCTCATCCCCAGCGAGAAGTGGGGCAACACATAATTGGGGTTTGCTGGGCTTTTTCTGATTTGTGTTACAAGGACACCTGCTTGTCCCCCTGCCAGCTCAGAAAGTCCTATTGCTCCAGCAGCATCTCCAGCACAGACCCACAGCCAGCATTGTCCCAGCTTTGACACTGAAACTATATGAAATGCAGAAGATGGGCCAGAGGAGAAGGGATGGGAAATGCTCCTGGAGCAGCTGTTGGCCTTGAAGTGCACCGGGAAGGACCCATCTGCTCAGCTGAAGATGCTCCCACAGCATCCACAGCGGTGCGTCAATGGCACAGCTCAGAGACTGGGTCCCTTGGGCCATCAGCCTGTACAATAACACTGTGGCTTGCTCAGGTCACCAATGGGGACGTCAGCCCAGCAGAAACCCCAAATTGTGTGATACTTGTGCTTGGGGCAAGTGCGGTGCTTGGTATGGCATGCTTGGGATTCATGTGCCTTCCCCCATCCTGCCCATCCTTCCCCAGGAGCTCCCAGGAGTGGAGAAAAGGGGGCTGCATGCCTCCACATCTGCATGGTGCTGCCAGGACATCCAGGCTACCCCACAGCAAAGCAAAGTTCACGTTGCATGCTTCAAATCCCATAATCTGCTACTTACAGGGCCAGGGACCCAGCTGGAAACCGTGCCCACCGGCACGCCCCAGCAGCGCCAGGGATCACAGGGCCAGGCGGCCCCTGCTGCGGTGCGGAGCCTGGAGGGGACAGGGACGACCCTGGGGCAATGCCCAGCACCCCAACCCAGCACTGCAAGCCCTCATGGCACAGGGAGACCCAGCCTTTGGGGACAACCATCCCGGGAGCTGGAGAGCCGCTGCCCCAGGACGGGCCAGCTGGGGCTGCCTCCCACCAACCCCAACAGCACCCACCCACTGCACAGCACCAGTCCCACCCAGGGCATCTCACCCTGATGGTTTTCCCTTCTTTTCCAAAACTACTTACTCCAGCCATCCTTCAGGCAAGCTGCTCCAGCTGCGAGCTGATGGGGAGGGTGAACACCAGGCAGCCCCAGTTACACTCCCCCCTTAAATCCCTTTGGGGAGCGCCCTGGCCCTCCCCCTGCTGACCACCCCTCTGGGCCACACAATAGGAAATCTATGCGGAAATATTTTTCCCACAACGCCTTCCAAATCATACACACGAGGCCGCAATGCTAATAGGCTCAGAGGCATTACTGAGGGAGGTTAATTAACATTTCAAAGTTGCCTGTGCAGGTGGAAGGGGGAACCCCTTCCCCTGTCCCCACTCCCTCACACCATGTCCCTCATCAAAATCTGTGGAGCAGGTTTTGGAGGAAATCTGGGCAGAGAAGAGCAGCAACATGGCCAGGTCAGGACACAAGGCTGCACACAGCTACAGCTGTGACTGCACCCAGGAACGCAGAGGGAGGAGAGTGGCTCCAAGGATGGAGTGCAGAGAGGGGAGCACACAACCAGCTCCATGGGGTGTTTGCAGCAGCACATCCAGCTGCAGCTCCCTGAAGCAGAGTCCTGAGGCTGCCCACACATCCCCAGTAGCTGGACACCAAGACCCCAGTTGCTGCCCACACCTTGTCACAGCCCCATTACACAGCAACAGCAGCCTCAGGTGAAGAGGAAAAGCACCCAACTAGCTCAAGTACAGCTTGCAGCAGAGCAGGCAGCAGCTCCATCCATCACTGAGGCAGGAGCAGCAGCTCTCAACCCCAGCAAGGTCTGCCCCACCCCAGTACCACTACAGAGTGCAAGCCCAAGCTGGGGTGAGTCCAGGTCTGGCTTAAATGGGAGCCCAGGGCTGTGTGGGTGGGGGTCTCAGGTGAGGCTGCTTGGGGCTGGGGCTGTGGTGTGACCTGGCTGGGCTGCAGCACCCTGGGAGAAGAGGACTGAGCCTGGGAGCTGGTGTTTTGGGGTGACAAACTAACTTCGGTTTTATTGTAAGCAGTGCTCAAGCTGAGTCTGTTTGCAGGATTTGGGGACAAAAACCTCTTAGGCTGTGGTGTAGTTCAGCACATCCTTCAGCTTGCAAGAAGCAGAGGAAAGGGACATCAGCCATGCAGGAACAGAGTGAGAAAGGATCTGGAGCACTTAAAGTGCAGGTGTGTGCTCCAACTACAAGGCTGTCCTGGCTGTGCCCATGTCCCCAGCACACCCTGTGAGCTGCTGGGCTAGCCCCTCTGGGACAGGGGGGCTCAGCACACCATGACACAGCCAGGAGCACCGGGAGGAAAACAGGGCTGTTGTCCTGCACTGCAGCGCAGGGTGAACAAAGCCTTGCTTGTCACCCACGCTGTCTCACATGAGCAAGGTCTCCTGCCACCAACGCCAGCCCAAGGGAATATTGTCCTAAGGGAACAACAGAGCGTGGAGGAGCAGTCGGTGCTAGCTGGCCATGAGGGTCTCCCTCCTTCCCTGGGTGCCTCCAGCCCCTTGGTGGGGTCATGCCATCAGGCATGTCATACTGGGGCCACCATCTCCCAGGACAGGCAGGGCTGAGCAGCCCCCAGAGAGATGCTCTGGCCAGCGGGTACCACCAGGGCAGGGATGCCTGAAAGGTTACACGCCAGCAGCCCTTGGTTTTATCGGTTCCCACTGGTACCAGCCTGAGTGCAGACACTGCTGCCCATGGTTTTGGGTTTTCCAGCCCTTCCACAGCTCCTGTGCGGGCTGGGACACGGGGCGGTGGTAGAGAAGGAGCAGGGTTAACCTGGGCGAGGCAGGGAAGGAAACGGCCTTGGCAGTGGTACAGCCTGCCAGGAGCATCTTGGAGAGACTCAGTGGCATCTCCACCCACGGCTGCACTGCAAGGTCTTTTCATCCCTGTGTCTGCAGTGCGGGAGGGAAGGGTTTGGGGAGGGGGACAGTGAGCTGCCTCTTCCCAGCAGAGGGAAGCCCTGTTCACCACCTTGCCCCTTAAGCAGGTCCTGGGGGGGCTGCTGCCCACCCCTTGGCTTTTGCAGAGTCAGGGACGGACATTTCCCAACTGTGACCAGGGAAGGGGACAATTTGGTGCGGGCAGAGGTGGCTGGCAACAGGGTACCTTGCACCACGGCTTTTGCCAGGAAATCAGGGCTGGGGGGACGGCATGGGGTGAAATTTCTGCAGTTGAAGTGCAACAGTCGTTGTTGCCTTGCACCCTGCACGTCACCGCTGCTGGCATGCAGCCCCCACGCCAGTGGGGCTTTTCTGCTGAGTGACCGCTTTCCCACCAGCTTCTGCGGGTGGCATCGGGTCCCCCTGCACCCTGGGCACCCAAATCCCGAGGGGGTGACCTCTGGCGTGGCAGTGAGGGTGGGAGCGGGACCCTGACCCCGGTGCCATGGCAGGCGGGGACTGGAGGGCTCGTGAGCGGTGACGTCTCTTCAGGAGGAAACAGCTGCACACCAAGGACGAGAGCACGGCCACAAGTACAGCCCCGAGCGCACCGGCAGCCGGCTTTTCCCACCACCGCGCCTGGACAGGCCTCGGTGCCACGCGTAAGTGGGCGCGGGTGTGTGGGGTGACCGTGCTGGCAGGCGAGGGGACGGTGCTGGTGTGCAAAGCCACTGTGGTGGCCTGCGAGCGGCAGAAAGCCCTGGCTGAGCGGTGAGCTGTGCGAGCGGAGGCTCTCTCCAAGGGGTGGCTGCAGGGGGGATCCTGGTTTTCTTTTTCTTTTTATGAAAAATCCTTCTTTTTTAACAAAAGCCTGGGGGGGGGCTGCTGCGCTGCTGGCGGGTGCTCTTTCGGGTGGGTGCTGGCGTTGCGGCGGGGCCCATGGGTGTGTCCCCGCCAGGATGTGCCTTTGTCCGCGGAAACGCTCATCCCTCCATGATGGGGTCCCAGCCGGGCTTAGCGAGGGGGATGCCCCAGTTCAGTACCCACCGAGCTTTACCCAGGCGAACACACCCTGCCATGCCGCAGAGGCACAGAGCGCTAGAAGGGCAGGGGGAATTTTTGGTGCTGAGGTGGGGCAGGGGGCTTTGGGGATCTCCCTTGCCTCGCGGGGAGGACGGATGCTGCTTTTTTTAGCCCGGCCAAGCTCCCTTTCCGCCCCACGGCGGTGGGGTGCTGGGTGTGCCGTGGCGGCTGCCATGGGCGGCCGTGCTGGGAGAGCCCTGCCAGGCAGCAAGCTGCAAAAATAGCTGCCACGGCCCTGCGGTGAAACCCCCTCAGCCCAAAGCCACGGGGGGGCCGTGGAGAGGCTGGTGGGGTGCACGCTGCTGGGGGAGCAAAGGCTTTTTGGCAAGGGTGGCGTGTTCTGCAAAGCGGATGAGGCTTTGCACATAATTTAGGATTTTTCAGGGCACTTTCTGTCCGGGGACGCCCAAAACCCAAACCTCTCCATCGTTTCGGAGGGGGGCAGGTACATCCTCGCGCCTGGGTTCTGCAGCCCCCAGGTTTTGCCGGCTGCCCCATGGATGTGATGTGTTTGCCTGGGCATCCTCCCCAGATCACCTCCTGGCAGGGCAAGAGCCGGGGCTGTTCCCCCAGCCTCTACAAGAGGTGTCAGCAGCGGTGGGGACAGGGACGGGGCGCTGCAGGCGCAGTCTGGGAACTGGGTGTGGCCGGAGGCTCTCTGCCACTGCTGAGATGAGCTGGGCAATCTCAGCCCGGCTGAAGCACGCATAGAGTGAGGCAGGAGGGCTGTGCCACACACGGCTTTCTCCGTTCCCTGGAAGGTAAGCAGCTTTACATATGGGCTCCTGAGTGGCATTAAAAGGCTGTGTGGGCTGGGGGCTGGGATCCCCTGGTGCTCCAGGGGCTCTCCCCCAGCCAGGGGCCATGGGGAAGGGGAGCTGAGGCTCGCAGACTCCCCAGCCGAAAAGGGAACGGCAGGCAAAAGCAGCTTTGGTTTTCTGCAAAACCTTCTCCCCTCAGCACGGATGCCTGTGGGTGCCCAGAGGCTTCCTGCACCCAAGCAGGGTGACCCAGCCACACCGATAGCTGCAGGGCTGGGTCTCTCCCTCCGTGGGTGCTCTTGCAGAGATGCAGGGCCAAGCCGGGGAAGTTGATGTGATTTCTCCTACTCGCTCCAGGGCAAGAACTCGAGCTGGGCTGGGGGTAGAAATCCCCCCAGGATGGCCCCCCTGTGCCTTGCAACGTGTCTCGGAGGGAGGGCGAGCGCTGGAGGGGGCCGTGCCTCATGGCTGGAGCGCAGCTGACGCTCAGCGGTTCATTCATGGCCGGGCTCCATTTTCTAGCTGTTTCTCTCCCTCCATCTGCTTTCTCGGAGCAAACGCTGCTGTCTGGGGATTTTCTCGGGGGGGGTGGGGAGAGCCCACATCATGCCGAGTTGCGGCTATAAATGGTGCTGGTATTAGAAAACAACCTATGAGTTACCCTGGAAACCTGGTTGCGTTTCCTGGGCTCTGCTGGGTGTGTGGGACGGACGCCATCCTTGATTTGGTGCGTGGAAACGCAGATAAAGGTGGTGGGACTTCGTGGGGGCTGCCCAGCCCCACACCGCAGCAGGGCGTCCCCAGCAGCTGCTGAAGCTGGGATGGTGCCAGAGCTTGGGGGGTGCAGGGAGCAGGGGGAGCATTGCGGGGTGCAGCGAGGAGGCTCAGCCCTGCGGAGGATGCTCGGCCCATTTCCACGTATTCAGCGCTTTCTTTCCCTTGCCGGTTTCTCTTGGCACTGGCAGGAAGCTGCACGGGGGCCGTCTCCACTGCCCCAGGCCCATGGGGTCCCCAGTTCGGTGCCAGATACCTAAGGATGTTGGTTCTGGTGACCACAGGGGTGGCTGGCAAAGCCCCTCTCCCTGATCCTCCCCAGCACCACCCGGCCATCATCCCCCCGTGGGTACCATAGAGCTGGCTGGCATCAGTGCTCAAGGGAGGGCACGGGGTGCGAGCGAAGATGCAGAGAGCGGGCTTTGGCTCACATCAGCTTTTCTGTTCCCTCTTGCAGTTCCTCCTCGCCCTCGCCCTGGTGATTTCCAGCTTGGGAAGCCATGGCACCCAAAGGAAAGGTAAGGGTGACCCACAGGCAGTGGGGATGGGTACCGAGGGTGCTGCAGGGCAGACCCCAGAGCCTCCATTGTGCAGCAAGGATGATGGTGACGTGCGTGGGGTGCAATGGTGGTGACGTGCGTGGGGTGCGATGCTGCCTGGAGCCTGTTTACATTCCTGCCTCTCCAGTCAGTGCTGTCTGGATGTGATGCAGATGGAGGAAGCGCTGGGGCAGGGAGCTGGGAGAGCAAAAATCCTTCTGGGACCACAATGGGATGGGGGAGAGAAGTGGGGCTGCAGGAAGGGGAGGAGAAGAGACATTGCACTGGGGATTTTGGCTCTAGCTGGAGAGAAACCCTGCCTGCAAGGCGTACAACCCCGCTTTGGCCTCTGCCCCCCAGCCTGGCTTTCTCCCTGCTCCGAGCTGGGGCTGGTGCAGTGTGGCAGCTGGGGGAGCAGGTGTTCCCTCGCAGCCAGGAAAACATCTCGGTGTGGGTGGAAAACCCTGGCTCAGTGAGCAGCTGTGCCTAGCGGGGTACAGCCCGCCTGCAGTCCGCCGGGCAGGGAAGGAGTCCAAGTCCAGAGCCTCTGTTCTCCACTGCTCGGGGCCAGGCTCTGCTTTCCATTCCCTCGAGAAAACAAGAAATCATTGCCTCAAGCCCGATTATCTGCAGCTTCCCACCCAGCTCAGGGGGTGGTTGCCTCTGGGTGGAGAAACTGAGGCACGGCATGGGTGAGCATCACCCCTGCAGTGGTCCAGGACTCCGAGCAGCTGTGCAGTGGGAGAGAGCAAAATCACGCTGGGAATTTTGCTTCCACCCCCTCAGCCCCAGCCTGGCTTATTTTTAGTCGGGAGGTCCCAGGCAGGCCAGGATGACTCAGAGGCTGGAGGAGGGGAGGCACGGGGCCCCAGCAGCTGAAGTGGGGACGGAAAGGGGTGTGAGGAGGGGGCAGTGAGCAGGATGCTGCTTCCCTCACGAGCGATGTTTCTGCACCTCTCCAGGGTTCATTCCCACAAGGGTGGAGGGAGCGTGGGGCGATGCACAGCGCTGAGCTCCTGCCTCAGTTTCCCCTGTCCCTGCCAGGGCAGCACTGCGGCAAGGCAGGCAGCTCGTGCGTTGTTGGCTCAGCAGGCAGGAACGCAGCCCTGCTCCTCCTCCCCATTTAACCAGGGCCAACATCTTGTCTCCTCATCACCACCCATGTGACCCCAGCGCCTTCCAGCCACCTTCACCCCCTCCTGCTGCCTCCGGGCACCTCCTTTGCCCTGCAACTCCTTATTTACGTCTCCGCAAGGCATCTGTGCGGGCAGCCACTTGCACAGAGCCAGGAGGATCTGGGAGCTGCCGGGAAGTGGGGCTAAATCCAGCTCTCCAGATAAATCACCAGCAATACGATCTGTCCTGGTGCCCGCCCAGCTCCCTGGAAGGGCAGCGTCTCCTCTTGCCTGATCTGGTCCCCACCGCATGGGACACCAGTGCCAGCAGTTCCTCCTGAGAGAGCGAGTGGTACGTGCCCAGCCTGGACTGGTTTCTCTCTGGAAAATGGGGGTACAGAGGCCGGCTGTTTGAGATGCACAGCAGAGCTGTTGTGCTGCAGCGTTGGGATGGGGCCCAGGAGAGTGAGGGGTACGGGGCTGCCCCGTGTCCACTCCTTTGGATTTACTCCTGGAGGCAGCTGCTGGGTCAGGGATGCTGGCACTGGTGTTGCCTGCCTGATGCCCATCTTCTCTGGGGACACGTTGGCTTTAGATGCCCATGCTGGCAACAGCCCTGAGCATTCATAGAGCTCTCAGGGATTTAAAGTCCTTCCCTGCACCGGGGATCTCCGCTCCGACCCCTGGGACCAGCCTGGGCCCTGCAGGAGCACACGCTGGGGCAGGATAAGCCCTTGGCAGTTCTGGTGCTTCTCAGTGCTTTCCCCTTAGCAGCCCACAATGATTTTGTGCCCCTAAATTGGCCATAAAGAGCTTGGGCATCCTCAGCATCCAGGTTTCCCTACTCACAACAGATGGTGGAGAATGACTGACTCCCTGCAGCTCCCTTCAGCCTGGCTGTGTTGCAGAGGGATCGCCCTGGTCCTCGAGTGCCTTCCCTTGCATTCAGGGTGTCCAACCCTCCAGCGAGGTCTCCCCTTTCCCTGCCAACCTCCTCAGGATGGTCCTGGGAGCCAAAAGAGCTGATGAAGGAAGCTGCCTTCAAAGCTCCAACTCTTGCTAGGGCAGAGAGGATTGTATCCAGCTTCACCATGGGGCACAAGCAGCAAACAGCGATGCCAGGGAGATACAAGAGGGGAAGGTCGTGTGCTGCAGTGACACACAAAACACAAACACATTTATATGGCAGGGAGAGCAAACAGGAAGGGAAATAACTGAGGAGAAGAACAAGTGTTTATGTTTGAGGCTGAGCTTTCCCTTTGGGCAGCGCCGATCAGGAACAGACCTTGCCCCAGTCCTGAGCAGCTTCAACTTCTCCTCTGCTCCTTCCCCTTCCACTTTCTCGCATCCTTTCTCCTAGGTCTACAGGGGGTCAGTGAAGGATTTCCCAGGCTTCAACGCCAGCCAGGATGCAGAGGCCTTGTACAATGCCATGAAGGGATTTGGTATGGATGCTCCTCCGGACTGTCACCCCGGGGCCACCCTGATGTCCCCTACTCCTTCAGCAGACCCTTGCATGGCTGGGCATCCTGCACCACGTCCTCTCTCAGCTCCCTGTCTGCTATAACAGTGTGCCAGGATCTCTCCTGGCTTCTCTTTCCTCCCTCGAGCCTGCTTGGCTCTGCTTCTGCTCCTGGCCTTGAGTCAGAAACAGCTTTGGGCATGGCAGCATGGCTGTGACAAGCCCAGCCATGGGGGGTGAGACCCCGCCGTGGGGCTAAACGTGACTCCTGACTCCTCGCAGGCAGCGACAAGGAGGCCATCCTCGACCTCATCACATCCAGAAGCAACAAGCAACGTGTGGAGATCTGCCAAGCCTACAAGTCCCTCTACGGGAAGGTAACAGCAGAAACACTCCCTGGTCCGTGACCCCACTGCAGATGTAGACAGCCATGGCTGCCACCAGCCCACACAGGGACCCACCACTCCCTGGACCCACTCAGAGATGCTGTGGAGCAAAGGGTCCCCCAGCCCCTTTCTCCCCCTCCACCAGGACCTCATCGCAGACCTCAAGTACGAGCTGACAGGGAAGTTTGAGCGGCTGATCGTGAGCCTGATGCGGCCCCCAGCTTACAGCGATGCCAAGGAGATCAAAGATGCCATTGCGGTAAGGGACAAACAGCCCCCCTGGGGCTCCTCTGAGGACATCCCAGCTGACCCCACTGCTCACGGGGCTGCATCTCTGCCCACAGGGCATCGGCACGGATGAGAAGTGCCTCATCGAGATCCTTGCCTCCCGCACCAACCAGGAGATCCATGAGCTGGTGGCCGCCTACAAAGACGGTGAGGGCTGGGGAAGGGCAGGGGCTGCCCTGTGTCCCCTCAGGCCAGGACAAGGGGCAGAGGTGAGGGGATTTAGCTCTCCAGGCCCTGACCTCTACCTCTCCCACCAGCCTACGAAAGAGACCTGGAGGCTGATGTCGTTGGAGACACATCTGGACACTTCAAGAAGATGCTCGTCGTTCTGCTTCAGGTATGTCTGTCTGTCCAGCGTCTGCGGGCAGCTGGCGCCTGAGCCTGGCAGGGCTGAGCCCGTCTCTGTCCCGCAGGGCACCAGGGAGGAGGATGATGTGGTGAGCGAGGACCTGGTGGAGCAGGATGCCAAGGTGAGGTTTGATGGGTCACTAGGATGGGTGGCATCTAGGTAGGGACAGGGCTGGTGGCACTGGGACCATCTGGACTTAGGGCTGCAAAGGGCAAGTGGGTACTGAGGGTGCCCATGCTTGGCCAGAGCCCCACGTGAGCAGCACCCTGACTCGGGTTCTGCCACCTTTCCCATCCCACAAGGATCTGCTGGAAGCTGGCGAGCTGAAATGGGGCACGGACGAGGCTCAGTTTATCTACATCCTTGGCCGGCGAAGCAAGCAACACCTCCGCCTGGGTGAGCATCTCTCGCAAGCTCAGGGTTGGGCTTGAAGGCACTTTGGCAGCTTCTCCAGGTATCATCTCACTCTCGTCCCGCAGTCTTTGATGAGTACCTGAAGATTTCTGGGAAACCAATTGAAAGGAGCATCCGAGGAGAGCTCTCTGGTGACTTTGAGAAGCTGATGCTGGCTGTGGGTAAGTCAGCCCCTGCGTGGAGCGGGGCACGCCGCTGGCCTTGCCAGAGTGGGAGGGCTCAGCACAAGAGCCAGCAGGGTCAGGGTTGCAGCTGTGCCTGGTTTTAGGGAGCTCAGGTGGGGATGCTGAATCTGGTGCCCAAGGGATATGGGTGCTCAGAGCCTGGGGGCACTGCTGAAGCCGAGTGCCAGCATCCCTCACCACGCCTCTATTTCCCTGCAGTGAAGTGCGTCAGAAGCACGGCAGAGTACTTTGCTGAAAGGCTCTACAAGGCCATGAAGGTGAGTGGATGGTGCCTTCTCCAGGGGGTCCCCCACAGTGTTGTGGGGAGCCAGCCAGAGGAGGGGTCCCCTTGCCCCGGGATGTTGCTGGAGGGCAGACTGACACAGGTGCATGAAGACGGGACCTGTGTCACCTGGAGTCTCTGCTCTTCCCTCCAAAGGAGTTATTCCGTCATACCCGGGGCTGGGTAGATATCTGAGAGAGGGTCCCAAATGCGATAGGCTGAGCAGGGTTGTTTGGCCATCCCAGGCTTGATGCAGGGGCTCCTCCATTGCAGGGGCTGGGCACGAGGGACAACACACTGATCCGCATCATGGTGTCCCGCAGCGAGATCGACATGCTGGACATCCGGGAGGTGTTCAGGACCAAGTACGAGAAATCTCTCTACAACATGATAAAGGTAAGTGCCGGGGGTGGCCGTGGCTGCTAGCGCTGCCTCCCTCCCAGTGCCCACGGGAGGGCTGAGCCCTGTACTGGGTGTCCATCTTGGACGATGAGGCTCAGGGAGCCCCATCCACACGCCCATCCCATGGCACTACCCCAGCCCTCCCTGCCACATGTGGTTCTCCATCTCTGGCTGTCTTTCCAGGAGGACACCTCCGGGGAGTACAAGAAGGCTCTGCTGAAGCTGTGTGGAGGGGATGATGAGTAAGACCACCTGTCACTCCCTGTTTGTCCCTCTTCATCCCCTTGGTGCAAACCTCTGGGTCGGAGCCTGGTGGAGCACCCAGACCGGCAGCACCCACAGTGACAGTGGTTCGGTACAGGGGCCCCTGTGGCCCCTCTGCGTGGCCAACCACGATGCCATGCTCCCTTCTTGGCGTGTGGCAGCCCCACAGCGCAGAGACACTCGCAGGGAGGATGCTTCAGTGGGGACAGTTGGGATTTATCGCCTGCTTCCCCCCGTTCCCACTCAGCCCCACAGCAAGCACCCAGCTCCTGCCTACCCCTTGCCCAGCACCCGGTGGGTGCAAAGCATCCCTCATGGAGGGGCAGGATGGGGTGCAGGGCCGGGCAGGGGGAGGCTGCTGGTGGGGCCCGCACTGCTCACCATCCCCTGTCCTTGCCCTCCCGTTGCAGTGCCGCAGGTGAGTTCTTCCCCGAGGCGGCGCAGGTGGCCTATCGGATGTGGGAGCTTAGCGCGGTGGCCAAAGTAGAGGTCAGCATCCCCCCAGTCCCCACGTTACCCCCTCTCCGCTCCCTACCAGCTTGGGACCCCCGGCTGCTCCTCTCTGCCGCGGGGCATGGCCAGCCCCACACCTCTGCTCTGCCTCTCACTCTGCGGCTTCTCTCGACGCCTTTCTCTGGTTTTTGGGTCATGAGGTTGGCAAGACGTAACCCTGGCAGGGCTGGCCGAGCCCGCGGGCTCCACTAACCCCTTCCTCTCTCTGAGGCCTCCCTCTCTCTGGATCGCAAGCTCTGCATGTCCGTGCAATGCATCGCACACAGCCCTGGCTCTGGTGCCCACCGGAGACCTCCTGCCCCCTGGGGCAGCCCACCTCGATGCCAGGGCTGGCCGGGGCACAGGGAGCTGGGACACTGCATGCAGCCAGAGGCACCCACAAAAAAGTTCTTTGGGATGTGCAGAAAAGACGCCCTGAGCCCTATGTGCATGGGGAGGATGGAGATGTGTAAGGAGGCAGGAGCGGGCACCCTTACAGCAACTCCTCTTCTGGCTCTCAGCTGATGCGGCCAGTCCCAGCCCAGTTGTCCCAGTGCTAGGGGAGGCGGGTATAACACCGAGCAGCTCACCGAGACTCCAGGGACTCTCTGTTGCCGTCTTCTCCCTGCTCTCTGCTGGCCTGGCTATGGTTTGCCCCTCAATGGAGGGGGTGACGGTGGCGGGGACATCCTCACTGAGCCCCAGGTGCTTGCACTAACACACGACCTGCTTTGGCCTCGGCTTGCCGGGTGGCACCTTCCCTCTTTCCCTCCATCCCTCCCTCTATCCCGCCCAGCTCGGGGATGATGCCGAACCTCTCTGTGCCTCCACAGCTGCGAGGAACCGTGCAGCCAGCGGGAAGCTTCAACGACGATGGGGACGCACAGGTGCTTAGGAAGGCGATGAAGGGCCTGGGTAAGTGAGGCCACGCGCCTGGCCCCTTCCTGCTGCTCCTCAACAGCTCCTGGGGCAGAAAACCCACCCTGGCCCACGAAGGGCTGTGTGACAGCCCCAGGGAGGGGGAAAAGAGCGAGGTTTGGAGCCGTGGGAGCTCCCTCTTCCCCATCTCCCCAGTTTAGGGGGGGACAGTGATGTGCCCGCAGTTAGGAGTGACACGGTGTGGCTCTGCTGGCCCCCTCGGCTCTCCCCAGCATCGCTGCTGTCGTTGCAGGCACGGACGAAGGGGCCATCATCGAGGTGGTGACGCAGAGGAGCAACGCCCAGAGGCAGCAGATCCTAAAGGCTTACAAGGCTCACTACGGCAGGGTACTGCCGGCCCCTCTCCCTCCCCACTCCTTCCTTCTGCCCCCTCCCATGCAAAGATCCGCCCCTCGCCAAAAGAAATCCTGCCCAGGGGAGCAGTGGGCAGCCAGGGCACCCCGATTTGTCCCAGCATGACTTCCCCAAGGAAGACCAAATTTCAAAGCTCTGGTGCCTCTGGGTGCACCACCAGCCAAAGGGGAGGGTGTCCATTCCGCTTTGCTTGGTCCAACACAGAGGACTCCCCACTGCCACCCCCTAAATTGTGACCTTAAACCACCTCAAGGGTCTTCCCAGATGTCTCCCACCTCCACGCTCTGCTCCCCTGTTTTCTCCCCGGTGTTGCCTGAGCTGGGACGGGCTGAGCTCCAAAATGCTTTTGCAGGACCTGATGGCAGACCTGAAATCTGAGCTGTCGGGCAGCCTGGCAAAGCTGATCCTCGGGCTCATGCTGACGCCGGCACAGTACGACGCCAAGCAGCTGAGGAAGGCCGTGGAGGTAACTGCCATACTGGTGGGATCAGCCTCAGCATGCGCGGACAAGGTGGTTTTCGCTGGGGTTGTACCTACACTGCCGGTGGCCTGGGGCTGTGAGTGCACCCCAGTTTCACACACCTCCAGGCTCTCCTGGAAGGAAAGCGGAGCAGAAAGCAGCAGGACAAAAATGGTTTGCCCTCAAGACCTGCCAGGAGCCCAGTTTGGCCTCTTTGCAGCCCAGCTCTCTCTAGCCAGCTCGTACACAAAGCCTCTCGGGGAAACCTCTCGCAGCTTTACAGAGCATCCCCGCTTTGCAGCGGGAGCAGCGCCCAGGCAGGCGCAGGAGAGCCAGGGTAGGGACAAACCAGTGGTGTGCAGCACTATCCACCAGTCACACCAGTTGGGACCCCGCTACCAGCACACTTGGGTGCTTTTGTGCTGGTTCCTACCAGCCCATGGGGCCGTTTGCTGGACTTTTGGCAGGTGGTAGCCCTGGGGTCAGAGCAGGTCCTCCTGCCACCTCCTGGCGCTGGTGGGGCGATGCCGCAGTGTCCCCATCCAGTGCTGGCACCCACCCTACCACACCGCTCTCTTCCAGGGGGCCGGCACAGATGAGAGTGTCCTCATCGAAATCATGGCCACGCGGAACAACCAGGAGATCGCGGCTATCAACAAGGCGTATCAGGAAGGTATGGCACAGGAGGGACACGGGGAGCACCCAGGTCCTGGGCACGGATCGTGTTTAACGCTGTGCAGGGCCCCTTCCAGAGCCCCGGGGTACAACTGTTGTCTCTGAGTTGGGTTCACAGCTTGGTGCTGTGAATGTCTATAAGTCCTTCCAGGCAGGAGCAGCTCTTCCCGAAGTCCAACACCTTATTAAAGTGCAGTGGAAACATGGGATGAGGCTGGCAGGAGCCCTCAAATCCATCCTGTGATTTCTCACACCTCCAAACCACGCACTTCTTTCCCTTCCATCCATGCTCCCTTCTCCTCAGGGAAAAAGAGCCACAAGCTCCAGGTTAAATCCCCAGCCTCTCCTCTCCCAGACAGCCCATGGTTTTAAACAGATGGCTTTGTGGCTGGTCCCCTCCAGCAGAGCGCTGGTCCTGGCCTCTCTCCATGTCATGGTGACATGCCCCAGCTCTGCCACCAACTTCTCCTCCTCTGAGAGCTCTTTTGCAATGACCCCTTTCCCTCGGGAGCACCTGGAGCAAGAGGTTGTGCTCATGCCAAAGGCATCAGAGCTGCTGCTCTGATCCCTGGGCCTGAAAATAGGAGGTGGGGGCATCTGCTTCAGGCTGGAGGATGGCCACCACTGTCCACGGGCCCCATGGGGATCACCGGCACGACAGGCGCTGGTGGGTGGGAAGCAGAGCTGCAGGTGGGGTGCAAGGCTCAGCTGTCCCCCTTCTCTGCAGCCTACAACAAGCGTCTGGAAGATGACCTGAGCTCTGACACATCGGGGCATTTCAAGAGGATTCTTGTCTCCCTGGCTCTGGTAAGGGCGGCTGTCTGGCTGGGGACTGTCCCTTCTGTGCTGTGGGCAGCGGTGGGGGTCTGAGAGGACGTGGCTATGGAGAAGACATCACCACCCAGCTGGGCAGTGCTGGTGGACCCTGTCTGCCACCCCCTCACTTGGGGCTCTCCCGGGAGATGTCCTCTCCCCAGCTCCATGATTTTTGTATCGAACCACAGGGCAACCGCGACGAAGGACCAGAGAACCTCACACAGGCGCATGAAGATGCCAAGGTAAGAACTGGACTGGCAGTGCCATTACAGGCTGTGTGTAACAAAAATGAGAATGTTGCATCCTCTGGTCTGGAAATGGCATCCTCAGAGAAGCAAAAGCTGCTGGGGCAGGGTTTCTGTAAGCTGCAGGGGGAGATGCCAGCTGAAGGGACGCCCTTGGAGGTAAAGCTCCCAGGCCTGACTTCTGATGCCCTGGGCTCTGCTGCTTCAAGCACGGGGAAGCTGCAAATCATGAGGGCAGCCCCAGGGCCCAGCCCCGGGGAGCTCCCAACTGGGGGCTGCACTATTTCTTGTGCAGAGCAGCCACTCTGGGGTCCAGCAACACGCAGCCATGCTGAAATTTGGCACTTCAGCTTCAAAGGCAGCTTTGGGCTGGTCTGCAGGAGCCACCCACCTCTTTGTGCTATACCCTAAAGCCTAAGCTGCTTTTCATCTAGCCAGCGTGCCGGGATGCCAGCCCCAGCCCTCAAACCATTGCCACATCTTTACTGGTCTGCGGTGAGCCAGGACTGGAGGGGTATGGCTGAGCAGCAAGAAACGGTGCAGGGGGGTGCTGGGCCCCATCGCCTGGCTCAGCTCCTGGTCCCAGGAGACCTGTGACCTTGGCCTCCTGCTCCTTTGGGCCAAATCTTCTCTGAAAGGGGCTGGGAAATGTAGTGCGGGGTCTGACCCGAGCTCTCGCTTGGCCTCCTGCCCCAGCACCGCTTGCTCCGATGCATGCACGCCGCAGTAGACGCGCAGCAGCCAGCGGGGCCGCTGCCGGCAGAGGGAGCGGATGCTGCGCTGCCTGCACCACGCTGCCTGCGCCTCGCCACATGTGCTGCCACTCGCCTCCACCTGCTGCAGAGAAAGAGAGCGTCAGGGGTGACAAACACAGGGACAAGCCAGCCAGGCGGCAGCTGGCCTGGCACCGCGCTGTATTTCGTCACAAAGCTGTCCTTCCCCTCGTCCCGCTGCCTGCGC
This sequence comes from Ardeotis arabs, assembly GCA_011801015.1. Lineage (NCBI taxonomy): Eukaryota > Metazoa > Chordata > Aves > Otidiformes > Otididae > Ardeotis > Ardeotis arabs. The sequence goes on along the minus strand of JAAGAY010145528.1, from coordinate 27,414 downwards.
CCAGTGTGAGCCAGCCTAGGGCCAGGCAAGGATGCTCCCTGAGGAGCAACGGGCTGGTACCCCAGCCCCAGGGGTGTGGGGGGCTCATTCTGCTTGGCCAAAGACCACCCCCCACCCCGTCCCAGCTAGTGGTGTAGGGGCCAAACTGGAGGAGGGGACAGATCCTAAGATCAGGCCCACTCACAGAGAAGCAGGGGAGCTGGGGATAGGTCATTTGGGGGGATTTTGCTAGACGTCCCTCAGTTCGTCAGGGAAGGATAAAGGCTGAACAGCACGTTCTGACCTTGTTGTCTTCCTGTCTCTCTCTTTCTCTCCACCAGGTTGTTGCTGAGACCCTGGTGAGTGCCTGCCCTTTTGCTCCTCAGTCTTCTGCATGTTTGAGGGGATTCTGGGGTCCTCGGACACAGGGCTGGGGTGAGCAGCCCCATGTGCTGGGACTCCTTTGGCCACGCAGGCTGTGCTTGCTTGCTTGGGGCTCCAGGGTCCTTGCATGAGGATGGGGTGGCAAGGAGACAGATGGGATCTGCATGAGGGCATTTCCCTGCAGCACAGGGCAGGGAACAGGCCGGGCAGGAGAGAGGGAATGCCACCTTCCTGCACTTGGGAGAGCCCGGGACCTATCCTGCCCGCATGCTGGACCCATGTTCCTAGCAGTGTGGGACTCAGGGCTGGCTTCCCTGGCTCACCGAAAGTGGGAAATCGGGGAAGGGGCAACCTTCTGCCGCAACAGCCTGATGATGTGATGCGCACAGCGTCCCCGCTGAGCCCCGCAGCAGAGGTGGCAGCCATTTGAGCTGTGGGCAGCACTGCTGCAGCCCAGGGTGGAGCACGGCTCTTGTGTCTGGCAGCTCTGAATTCCCTGTTCAATACTGGTCACCCCCAAAATACCCTCCCCAAAAGACAAAACAGTCTTAACCACAAGCACTGCACAGCTTTTTTCATAAAAACTGGAAACCATAATTTCTCAGAGGTAATGTGTGAGTGCAGCTGTGCACCTTCACATCCATGCCTAAGAAATGCCTTTTTTGGAAAAAAAAATAAAAAACAAAAGCTATTTCCTGCTCATGAGAGGCCACTATCTTTGCAAGAGGGTGTTCAGGACTAGCTATCCCAGGAAGAGCTGTTTGATATCTTTGCCCCTCTCTGCTGCACCCATCCCCCTGTCCCCCTCTTCACCCTTGGTTGCTCTTTCAGAAACTTGCTGATGTCTCCAGCAACGAATCCAGCGACTCCCTGGAGACCCGCTTCCTCAGCATCCTCTGCACTCGCAGCTACCCCCATCTCCGCAGAGGTAGGACCACGTTCCTCCATCACCGCTGGACCCTCAGCTGTTACAGAAATGCTTTGATTTGGGCTGGATGGGACTCCTGGGCAGCAGGAGGTTGGGGTGGCCCTGTTTCCCCAGTGGTGGGAGGAGATGGCATTTGGGGTGGATGGTTGAGGTCACCCAAGCCTGCTCTGGTCCCATCTGGTCCAGAAGTCTCCATGGTTGAGGCTCAGGTCTCCTGGGTGCCAGGGCTGGGATGGAGCAGCTCAGCGGTGACCCTCTCCTCTCTCCCATCCCCAGTGTTTCAGGAGTTCATCAAAATGACCAACCATGACGTGGAGCACGCCATCAGGAAGCGGATGTCGGGAGACGTGAGGGATGCCTTCTTGGCCATCGGTCAGTGCCTGGCGGGTGCTCCTTTGGGGCCGGACTCCCCGGAGGGCTGGCAGCCCCTTCACTTGCCTCTGCCAAGGCAGCGTGAGGGCAGATTCCTGCTGCATTTGGGCCACGGAGACTCCCAGTGTGGCATGGGGTCGGGGCGTTTATAGGGCGTCCTATGGAGCCAAGCCTGCACCCTTGTACCAAGGAGAATTTGCAGCCGACCCAATGGGTGCCACAGCTCCTTGCTGTGACGTGTCCCCTGGGTGCCGTGATTCAGGAGCCCACTTTCTCTCCCCTCTGTGTGTTGCAGTCCGGAGCGTGAAGAACAAGCCGGCCTTCTTTGCTGACAAGCTCTACAAGTCCATGAAGGTGCAGCCGGGCTCTCCTAGGGCTGGGCTGTGGGAGGGGGCTATGGCGGGCAGACACCCTTTGGGACTCTCTGATTTAACCCTACAGCAGGGATGGGGTTTGGCCCATCAGGGCAGGGCTGAGCACAAATTCTGCATCAGCTTTCTGGGGTTAGCAGGGGACATGGCAGGCTTGGGTCCTGCCAGCAGCAAGCTCAGCACATGTCCAAGGGGAGATCACAGCTTGGACTGTGCTGGAGATGCCAGAAGGGTCCCTGAGCCCCAGTCCCTCCCGGGTTATTTATTCAAGCTCCCCTTTGCAGGGTGCCGGCACGGATGAGAGGACCCTCACCCGGATCATGATTTCCCGGAGCGAGATCGACCTGCTCAACATCCGGGGCGAGTTCATAGACCTGTTCGACAAATCGCTGCACCACATGATCGAGGTGAGGGGACACAGGCATCCTTCCCCAGTTTGTCACCTTGTCTGGCCGAGCCCTGGCCATCAGCCATGCAGGGACCCGAGCTGTGAGCAGCACAGGGGCTGAGCATTGCCTGGGGAGGGGGAACCTGGCCCAAGCAGCCCCCATGTCAGCAGGTCTGGCTGTAGAGGGGATGTGCCGACATTTCTGTTGCTGCATGGATGCCTGTGAGGTGACCGGAGCATGGAGCTGTGCCTTCCCCAGCACCTTGAACTGGGCTTCTCCGGGGCAGCCATCAGCAGGCAGGTCACTGACACGGGTCTCCCTCTTGCAGAAGGACACCTCCGGCGACTACCGCAAGGCTCTGCTGGCCCTGTGCGGGGGGGAGGACTAGGCGGCCACCGGAGCCCCTTCTTCGTGTCTGAGCCAGCACACGCGCACCCACCGCCTTGATGTCACTGCAGCTTCGGGGGCTTCAGGGGACGCTCGGTTCCCTGCAGAGGACAACTCACTTTGCGCTGGAGAGCAGCACCACATTGCAAGCAGGGGAGTCTTGGGGAGGGGAGCAGAGGGGTCTGGGTAGGGGGATTATTATTGTCTGTCCTGGGGCAAAAGAATTCATACCCAAATATGCCACTAACCCAGGAATCTACCCAGATGGAAAAGACAATTTTAAATCTCATAAATAAAACCTTACTGTTGCTGACCCTGGGGCAAGAGTGGTCAATGTATTGGGGCAGGTTTGGGTAGGACTGAGCATGTGCTGAGGAGTCCCAGTATCTCCTTGCCCCAGCCCCAGGGAGGGTCCTGGAGACCCCAAAGCCCCTCTGAGCAGCACCACTGCTCAGGCAGCAGCTGGAAACGCCTCTGGGGCTGGCAGCAGCGCAGGGATTTTACTGAGAGCTTCACTTCATGCCTCTGAAAACCCCCGGCAGGGTTCGTGCCATTGTGGGGTTGATGCTTTTTATAAAAACAGAGATACAAATCGGACTCGATGGCATCCACCCGTCCTCGCACGCAGTTTCCTGTGCTTTCAGGCTGCTGAAGAAGCAGTTGAAAGGCACATGCCAGAGAGGCTACACCCCCAAACAGTTTATGTTTGCATTTCCCCCCCCCGCAGCACCCAGGAGAAAAGAACTGGAATTTCCAAAAGTGGGAAATTCCAGCACTTTCAATTGTTTCCAAGTCGGAACAAAAAGTCTTGAATACCCAAGTCTTCCTCAGGACAGCTGGGTGAGGAAAGCTTCACCTTCAAAATATCAAAGCAGCATTAGGAATAATAACACAGTATTATTATAACACTTCAAAACCAGCTGAGGTCAAGAAGCAGCAACATGTAGAGACAAACCAGGGAAACCGAAACGACCCAGCTGGTTGTTATTCCACTGAAAATTCCCTTGATGCCTTCTTGTAAAACATCCCCTTGTAACAAAATCACCTTTATCAGGGGAAAAGGGCCTGGCTGAAACTTTTTCACTGTCTCGCATGGAGATTTGGGCTCCTCGGTCTTGTCCCTGAGTGTGATGAGGAATGGGCATCCCAGGCCTGGTGGCACCTGGGTGCCTGCAGCAGCTCACGAGTCACCTGCTTGGCCAGGAACCTGCTGCCAAGGCTTTGAGCAGATGCAGAAGATGTTTTGAAGGGAGGATATAACCCTGATCTTCATCTGCTCACCTCTTCCTGCAGCTCAGCACTGCAGCTCTCAGCTTCGCAGCAGAGGCGTGAGGCTGCCGGAGACCCCGGCAAGGCACAGCAGCTGTGGGGAGCAGAGATGGCCACATCCCCGCAGCTGGGAACGCTGCTCTCAGGGACCTGGCTGCAATGTCCAAGGAAGTTTTGGGTCTTGGGAGACAGCCCAGCACTCCAAGGAGAGACAGATTTGTGGGAGCAGAGCTCTGCTCCTTCAGAGCAGGGGAGGAAATCCGCTTGGCATTAGCGCAGGGCCACAACACGTGAGCTACCATCCTGCTTCCTTCTTGTTGTCAACATGCAGGCTCCTGGCGTGCGTACAGGGGGGATGTATTCTCCGGGCATAGGCATAAGTGCTCCCGTGAAATTTCTGGCTGTACCACGACTGCTATGAGCCTGTGACCGGTGACGGCATCACCCACAGCCCAGCTGCCTCGGAGCAGCACAGAACTGTCAGTGAGGTCAAGCAGCCCCTCAGGGACACTCTCCAGCCCAGTTTGGGGCAATGCCACCACCAGGAAGCCTGGCTGACGCCAGTGCACTGGTCCCAAGGACAGGAATTTCCCTGCTGGCTGCTCCTACAATGAGGGGAAGATACTGGAGTTACACAGTGTTTGGGGACAGGGAGGGAGAGCGAGATGGGATTTCCTCCTCAGGCCAACTCCCTCTCCTGGAAAGTCCTGCTGCCAGAAAGCCTTTGTCTTTCCCCAGCCCCATTGGAATCCATCTCCAGCAGCGGTTGCTAGAGCTGGAGCAGAAAACAGGCAGCAGCATTTTAATTGCTGCAAATATTTAAACACACTCTATATCCTCTTTATGTACAAGGTATTTCAGCATCCCATCTCCATGCTACTGGGGTTGGCAGCACACCTGGGGCTGCTCATGGTGGGCTGCCGTACCAGGTTGAACCGCAAACTGCAGAGCTGCCCACCCTGACAGCAATGCCAGGAGGGCGACAGCACCTTGGGAAGCACAGGCTTGGGACAGCACCCTGGGACTCACTCTGCACCTGGGACATTTTCTCCCCGCTTCTCACCCCGATGTTTTCTTGTAGATGTTGATGAATTTTGAGCCAGCTCCTGTTTGGAGACCTGCTCCCATTTGGTGTCACGCACCATAGCAAATGCATCTCCCACTGCCAACCGAACTAAACTCCTGCTGTCCTCCCGTGTGGGAGAGCCTGAGGGCTCCGCACCAGGCCCAGAGAAATGGGACACTCTGGTTAAAAGCAGCCAGGAGGAAGGAAGAGGCGTTGGGCAGGGGTGTTGCTTTAGAAGGTCTCCAAGTGAAGCAAGAGGAGCCTGGGTGCTGGCAGCACCAAGCCAGGCTGTGGACCCTGGGACACGGAGAAGCACAGAGGAGTGGAGGAAAGTCAGTAAGGAGCACAGAGAAGTGGCAGCCAGAAGGTTACACGTGACCTGTCACCTTGCCAAAGGATTTGGGACGGAGTAAGTGTAACCTGCAGTGAAACAAGGAACACTGAGACTGGGAAGGGGAAGGAATACGTTTGGGCTAAGCCAAGCCTGAGGAAGGCAGGCAGCTTGTTTTGTTTAATGCCCAAATCACTCACTAGCATATAACTTTGTGTTATATGTCAATAAATTAAATAAAAATTCCCTGGGTGAGGACTGTTTTGCCCATTAAACCCTCTATATGTGGGCAGGTCATAGACCCTTCAGACAAAGCAGCTCCATCCCTGTAGCATCCCAGTCTCTAGAGGAAATGTACTTCACAGTGCTGCTCTCCAGGAACCCCTCCGCTCCATCCGCTGGCTCCAACCAGGCCAATCCAAGGGCAAACGGTGGCAAATCTCATGTCTATCCTCTGTGATCAACAAGAAGACAAGCAGTTCAAGGAAGGCTAGGAAAGGAAAGGCGAAAATAAAACGATGGGCACAAAGAAGGAAAGAATTGGAAAGGCTGTCAGCAGGGTAAAGGCTGGAGGCAGGTCCGCACTGGCCACCCACGCTTCAGCCTTCAGGGCTGCCACAGAGAAGCTGCTGCCCACAGATTTACACACCAGCACCTGGCACGCGGCTGTTTTGCACATTGACCAGCAATGCCGAGGGCAAGGACTCACTTCCAGGCAAAGCCAACGCCAGATTTCAAAGGTTGCGACATCCAAAATATCCCACGAGCCCGCATTTGGTGTGCAGAGGGTTGGACCTCTCCCTCTGAGTCAGCTCCAGGGGCCATGGCAGATCCTCTTTGCTACCAGACTCTGGGAGGAGCCGCGTCCCAACACGGGACGTTGGTCTTGGTCCTTGGCCCAATGCTGCAACAACAGCGAGCCACTTCCATCCTGCTCCCCCCTCCACCACTTCCCCCAGAGGGGAGAAACCCAGCCTTGAGTCTTGGGAGCCAGCAGAGGTTTCTTCTTCAGCTCTTCCTCTTCCCAAGTCAAAGGAGGAAGCAGCAGCTTTGCCCCTCACATCCATGTGCCGCACACTGGGCAGCCTGTTCCCCGTGGCAAACTGAGGCTGAGGAAATGGCTGAGCTCACCGGGGTTGCTCTTCCCATAATGTCATCCCTGGAATTGGCTTTCCAGGACAGCATGACTGCTGCGGAGCCCTTTTCCCAGGCATTGCAACTGGATGAGACATAGCCTGGTGAGAGAGGAAGAGGGGAAAAACCCCTTTGTACGTGTTGTTGATCTTGCAAATTTGGACTCTGAATAATTCAAAGCTTAAGGCACATAAGGAAATCCTTTGAGTGCTCCCAGAACCCGTTCCCACAGCTCTTGGAATATCTGCTGTGGGGCTGCACCAGATCCCACCATAACCCTGCTGACTGTGAAGAAGAGAAGGGGAGGATGGTGAGGCTGTGGAGGAAGGCAGGAGGTGGTGATGTCCTCCTGTGAAGCGGGTGACGCTGAGCCTTGCCTTGCATGCCAGAGGCAGGGGGAGAAGGGAGCTCTCCTTCGGCGAGAGGGAAACCCAGCAAAGTGAAAGAAGACAGGCATCCCTGGAGAGCTGCAGTGCGACTCCAACCCAAAGGCAGGGTGCTGCAGGAGGTCTTGGGGAGCAAGATCGCTCCCCAGCACCTCCCTTCTCCATCCCTCTGCTGGCCCCTCACCTATCCCATCCCTTCCACCCTCCCTCCTTCCCTCTCCCAGCAGCCCACTCTCCCAGGCTCCCTCACCCGCCTCTCCCTTGCCCTCCATCCCAGAGCCCTCCCATCCTGCCAGGTTAATTTGAGTTCCTGATTTGCATACGCAGCAGATCACAATGTTCTGGAAATCCCCTCCTGCGGCTGGAGCTTCCTCCCCGCTCTCACAGCGTCATCGCCGGCCTTCTGCTTCCCTTCCCTTGCCGGAGCACCAGGACCCATCCGATCAGCACAGCGCATGCAGCAGCCCCCAGCAAAATCCACTGCTGATGCCAAGGCACCCACCAGCACAGCTCCCCGGGGTGCTGTGCCAAACCGGCTGCACCCACTGCCTGCTCCACAGCTGCCCCTCTGCTCCTGCTTTGCTCCCAGGCCAGCTCCCCGGCACAGCCACCCGTGACAGCAGGGCCCTGGCTGGCCTCATCGCCGCATCGGGGTTCAAATGCGCTCCATTTGCCCAGCAGCACTGAGGGCAGGTGGGTTTATTGGGCATTGTGGGCTGCCAGGCCACTTCCACTCAGGATTCACCCTACAAGGCCCACCCTGCTCACCCCGGAGTGGGGTCAATCTGAAGGAAGCTACACCTGATCTGAAACAAGCAGGAACAGAGCTCTGCCACCGCCATCCATAGCCTGTGCTCCTTCTCACCCTGTTTCCCACAGCACAGACACAAACATGGAAGCAATCAGGGTGCCTTCACGTGAATGAGCCTCCGCTGAAGGTGCTGAACCCAGCCCTCCGTGCCAAAAATCCCCTAGTACGTAAAAGTATCAGCTACGAACACATCTTCACAGCCACACAGGCGTGCTCATGAATCACAGCTGCCGTCAAGTGAGTTTTCTCCCCTACGAGCACAGCAGGACTGAAAGAATGAGGAAGGACCAACGGGATCAAGAGCCTTTGGTTTTCATAGCGAAATTTGTCCTGGCGTTTGGACCAGCCCAAGCTGGTGACCTCAGGTAGAAACACAAAGAGCAGCTGGCTAGAGACATGGAGAGGCACTGGGTGAGAGCATGCCATCAACCGACCACCAACACGGGTACCTAAGCTGCAGGCAGGCCCCAGGCTCCATGGCTCCTTGCCCCTCCTGCCAAGCACCCATGCTCCTGCCACCCAAACCAGCCGGACTAAAGCAAGGCACTTTTCAGGCCTCGCAGTTCACGCCTGGCAAGTGTAGATCAAACATCCTGCCAGGTACAACTTTGTGCCTGCTGGCAAGGAGCTGGGGAGCTGCAACCAGCCTCTGTAAAATAGAAACTCTTAAATCCTTGGTGTTCATTCCAGCACCAGCTGGCTCCAGCCTTGGTTCTGACCATCAGTTGTCTTGGTGGGTGGTTTCCAGGGACTAACTGCAGCCCTGGCACACCATCACCTGTCCGGGTTCACCGACAGAGCCAGCTCTTCCTTGCTCCCCTGGAAAGATGCATCCTGTTCTGACTCCAGAGATGGACGAGAAGGGGATGGAAATGTGCGTGGGACAATGGCGAAGCCTCTCGCAAGCCGCAGCAGGTTCCCTGGGGAGAAGCACGACGTGTTTGCAAACCCAGTGAAGTCGCTCAGAAACCAGGTGAGGAGAATGATGTAACCAGGCTCCCCAGTTGTCCAAAAGTGAATCACAGCCTCCACGACAGCCCCCCACCCCCCCACTCCCTCCTTCTGCTGACTAATACCTGACACGGCTCTGCGGACCCTGAAAGGAACGGCACAGGAGAGCCCTTTAAGCGGTGCCTGGCTCCTTATCAAAACCACGCAGAGGCTGTCTGGGGCCTCCATCATGGGGAATTCCCCTTCTCCATGCCTAAAAGTAAGCTCAGCTGGGCTGGCCTTCCTGCATTTGGGGATTGCAGCCAGAGAGTACCCAGCCCAAAGGGCTCCCACCCCTCCACGACCCGGCTAGGTGAGTAGAGCGATGCTTTTTTTCGGAGCGAGCGTGCCTAAGACGGGAGCAAGGGGAAGGCAGGCAGCTTTTCTGCTGTCAGCTCAGAGCGCTGCAAAGCAGAGCCATGCTCCTTCCTCTCCTCACGGAGCATGGTTTGGCTATTTTCCACAGGCTGAGATATTATCTTATAAACAAGATGCTTTCTGTTTCTGTGGGACTGCATTTAGCTTTGAAACCAGGTTTTCTGAGGGTTTACAGGACAGCGCTGGGCCTCTGGGGTATAACAAGCCCTTTAGGGAACAAAATGGAAGATGTTGCCTGTGCATGGGGTCCTCCTGTCTCATTCTCAGTTGAGAGCTCTGACACAAGCGCAGCCAAAAAGCACGTCAGCGTCCCAGCACCTGCTGAACTGTCTCATAACCCAGCCAGGCTGCCAGGGCAATGTCCTGGTTGGAATGAAGGGCAGTCAGGGAAAGAAGTTTGTTGTGGTTTTTTTTTTTTTTTAATGTCTACAACTCGAAACAAAACATCAAATCACCAAGAAGTGGTGGAACTGTCTGAACCGAGTAGGGAGCCATGACAGCAGGATTGCCGGTGAAGGACACCTCCGCCAGCCCAGTGGCAGTCACCTACAGAAAGGAAGAAACATCAGTACGGGCAGAGAGCAAACAGCATGTCTGCTTACAGCAGGCTTTCTTTGCTTATTTGTTTTTACATATATTTATAAAACACCTTCCTTGTGGCAAAACCAACAGAAGAAAGAAAATGCAGTAGCTATGGAGCAAGTCCCAAAGAGCTATGTGAAAGCAGAAGGTGTTTCCTGTGGTTCCTGTTCCTCTGGATTTCTGTTGTTCACCAATGCACAATAATCAAAGCAGCAGCACAGAGGAAAAGGATCCCTGGTAGCAAGTGCTCCAGCTGGGAGGTGTAAATTCCCTGTGTACCATAACGCGGAGACAGACTCGGTGGGTAACTCTCCCAGCCTCAGCTGCCCAGCAGCAAAGATCTGGCAAGGCTCAGGGCGAGCACGCAGGCCTCCTTCCCCGGGCTGAGGGGAGAGCCCGGGACCGTCGCAGCCCCCCAGCCAGAGCAGCCGGGCTCTCCTCAGCACGGCCTCCCATCAGCTATTGCTCCACAGCGGCTGCACCCCACAAGCGGCACCGCGGGTACCAGGGGGTTCCGCGGCCACCCCTCCCCTCGGCCCCGCCATTTTGTCTCTCGATAAGCCGGGGGAGCAGCTGCTGGGCTCGGGCCTGCTGCTCCCCAAGGAGGGGAACACCCACCCCCTCCCCTAAAGCGGAGACAGGCCAGCTCCTTTCACCCCTCAGGGTCCCGCTATGCCGGGCACGCCCGCAGGACCCCCCGCAACCCCAGTGACACAAAATGCAACCGCTCCGCCATGACACACCGCCTTCTCCCGCCCTCCTCTTTATACCCTCCGCTCCGCGCCGATTGGCTGCGGAGCCTGTCCGTCAGGCTGGGAATTTCCCAGGGGCGGAACTGCTGTTCCGTCTACTCCGCCACCGCTGTTACCGGTGCTGGTGGCGGAGCGGAGCGGTACCGGGACCGGGACCGGTATCGGGAGCTGCCCCGCTTCGGGGGCTTGCTGGCAGGTGAGCTCGGGGCGGTATGGGGGCTCGCCGCCGTTAGGGAGAGGGGGGCCCTGCCTGAGCCACCGGGCCGTGCCGCGGGGAGGGGCTGGCGGGGCTCGGTGCTGCGCGTCGGCTCTGTCTGTCCGGTTGCCGGGCTGTCGGTTTCCGTGGGGTCGAAACCCTGGAGGGGTCCGGGGCCGCGGCATCCTGCGGGGTGGGCCTGGGTGCTGTGCCTCAGTTTCTCCTCTCGTGGGGCGGGGGCTGCCGGCTCCCGTCGGCGCTACCGGAGGGCAGGTGCCGGTGCCGGTGGTGCCGATGCCCGGCACGGGGGAGAGGAAAAGCTCAGAGAGGTGCCGAGGGGGCCAACCCCGGGCTCGCTCCTCCCCTCGCTCTGCCTTACACAACCCCGGCGTTTCCCCAGGCCCACGCATCTCCCTTCTGACTATTTCTGGGCTGGCGGGTCCCCCCCTCCCACCCTCCTCGGGCAGGGTCGCGGCGTGGATCCCACCCCCGTGGGGTGTTGCGGGCGGCCGCGGCTCCCAGGAGCCCCCGGTTGATGGAGGAGCCCGCGTCAGATGGGGATCCAGGGGCTGGAATAGCCGGAGCGGGGATGGCAGCATCCTTTGGGGAGCCTGCCTCCCCATCTCCCCTCCCTCAATTCCAGGCTGAGGCCCCTGCTGAGGGCAGAGGTAGGGAAGATGCTGCCTGTCAGCCCTGCTTTGGGGTGGAAACAGCTCTGGATGGGATTTGGGGGGGAGATCGCCTCTGGGAGATCTGTCCATCCCATTCCTCAGTGCCCCTGGGCACAGGTTGCTCCCTCAATCAGGGAGGCAAATGCAACCTTTCCCCTTTAGCTCGTTATTTCCATCTGTTTGGGTGAGCAAGAGCTGTTTTGCTGCTGCAAGCTCTTTTGGAGTGCAGATTTCACTGAGAGCAATGGCAAAGGCAGCCAAAGCGTGCTGGAGCCGGGAGACCGGACTTTGAGCGCTGCTGGGGCCAGTTCTGGAGACAGGAAGGCTCCAGCTGCGTCCTTGAGAGCCGTTTCTGTGGCGAGGGAAAATAAGCAATAAGAAAAGAGGAGAGGCTTTTTGCAGCTTTTGGCATCGTTCCTGGCTCCGCAAGAAATCCCACGATGCCCTTTCTGCCCGACCTGTGCCAAACAGCCCTATGTAGCACAGGGCCGTGGGACGCTGCTTGCCAGCAGCTGGTACAAAACACCCATGGGTGAAGGAGGCTGAGCCATCCACTCCTGTGGCATTGCAGATTTCGTTTTAAAGCAACAATTCTTATGCTTTGGGTGACAGAGGTAGCTGTGCTGGTGTAACTTTGCGGTGCTGGCGTCTTCTGCTGCTTGGTTGTTGCCTGGCTGAAGCGCGCCAGGTTGGACAGGAGTAGCCCGGGTTGTGCTGGAGCTGCGAGGAAAGGGGTGTTTGTGCCTTGCTCTGCTTTTAAGTGCTGTGACAAGCAGCCATGATAGCTACTGCGCTCTGCGGGGGGAAGAAATGGATCAGACAGCGTGAAGCAAGATGTCTTTCCAGCAGAAGACAGGGTCTCATGTAAAACACCACGGTGCTGCCCAGGGAAGTGCCATCACCAAGTCTGGCTGCCTGTCCTGCCCGCACCGGAGCTCGGACGCGTGGCGAGGAGCTCTGCAGCTGAGCGTGGTTATCCGTGTTTGTAAACCTGGCTCTGAATGGGGAAATGCTTTGTTTTGTGAAGCCTCTGCGGGAGGTGGGTTTCTCAGGCAAGGGTGGGATTTCTGGCTGGAGCACATTGGTAACATCTGCATTTCAGATGGGGCTCTTGCCTTTCCCACCCTCTCTCTGCAATTGGCCAGGCTGGGAAGAAAAGTGGTTCAAGTGGAGGTTCAGACTTTTCCTCTGAGACCTGAGCCTTGCGATTCCTGCTTTCCTCTTTTATTACTCCCAGCCCAGTGGACTGCAGTGCCCAGAGACTCTCCTTTAATTGCTTCCTCCTAAAGCCAGCTCTGCTTTTGCTTCCCTACAAATGACACCGGCCCAGCAGCTCAGGAATGGTTGTCCGTGGGGCTGGGGAGCTGCAGAGAGCTCTGGAGAGGAAAAGAAACCGGGCTGGAGGCTGTGGAATTTTGCTGATTTCCAGTAAAATGATCAAATGAAAAAATCCCTCCATAGTTTCTTTCTGAGTGGCTTTTGCTTTTCCTCTGAGGAGGAGGGATGCCGCGGGTGCGGCAGCCCAGGTCATGGGAAAACACTGCTAGCAGCCTGCAGGGATTTGCTTTCGCTTCCTGCAGTCCTGTCGGAGAGGAGACTTCCTGGGAATGTTGCATGCTGGGGTAAGGAAAACCCTGTTCTCCTAAGGGCTGGGCCAAGCCCCCACCATGGACCCACAGGATGGGAATTGCTGGGCTGCCAAGCTGGTCTCCACCCTGGGGCTCACTACGGAAAGCAAACCTCCAGCGGTGCCAGCCCAGTCGCTGTGCAGGATTCGCATCCTCTGCCTTCATATCTTCAGCTGCTCGGTGATGTTAAACCAGGAATCATTTCCTTCTGCAGCTTCTGCATGGCTGGTGTGGTGATGGCTGTGGCACCGGTGGCCGTGACGGTGATGCACGGTTGGGGACAGCCTGGCCACGGCCACACGGTGCCAGCTCCCTCACAAGCCGCAGCGCAGCTATTTAAATACCACCCCGCTTTTGTCTTCGCCTGGGTGTCTCCCCTGCCTGCTTGCTCTCTCATTCTCTCCTTTTGCTGAGTTGTCATAAAAATTTACTACCTAAAGGTCTCAGTGCCCTACTTGCAACCAGCAACGCCCACGGGTGACCGCGGCGTCTGACAGCCTCCGTCAGCAGCTGGGCACGGAGCCGGTGAGCTATACCCAGCAGCCGCGGTCCATGGCTGGCCCTCAACCCCCAGGGTTGTGAAATACCATCAGATCAGCTTAGAAACTGTTCATTGGCAAAAAGAGAAGTGTTTTCTGGTGGTTTGGAGGTTTCTTCTGGAGTTGTGGTAGTCGTGTTTTCTTTGTGTTTCTAACCATTGTTCGGTGCACATCTATAGTCCTCACTCTCCTCCCTTGGGTTTTCTATTGAAACGTGAGATTTTTCACTGTAGATCTCGCCTTTCAGAACTCTTAAGGAAAAAAAAAATCAGGACTGGGAACAGTGACCTGCTCCAGGGCCCTGTCACCAGGGTGACAGCTCAGTCCCGGCAGCTCCTTGCAGAAATGGGGCTGTTCCTCCACGCTGGGCAAACCCACTCTGACCCCGGTGATGGGCTCAGATGCTGCAAAAACCCTGCCCTCTCTCTGGGTTTTGTTTGCTGGTGAATTCCTGGCTGATCTGTGCTTCTGTCAGCTAGAGATAGTTCATTTCCTCTCCTCAGCTGTTGTTTGAAAACAGCTCCTGGCACCTCTCCGCTGCTGTCTGCCTGGTGGAAAAATCCTTGATAAAACCATGAGAACTGGGAATAGCAGAGGCTTTCGGTGGCTCCATCCAGCTGGAAGAATATGGGGTTGCTGTGAGTGAGCTCTGCCACTGGGTGAGGTGATCAGTGCAGCTTGGGTTTGGGTGTTTGGTGCCGCGTTGCCTTGCGGGCAGGGATGCGTAGGGGTAGGGGACCCCTCGTGTGCTGTGGGTTGAGGTGGAGAACCTCCTGGTTTGGGGTCTGGAGTGGAAGAAAATGGGGGCTGGCATTTCAGGCTGCTGCAAACCTGCATGGGGAAAGGTTCCTTTGTGAGAGGGCAGCTTGTTCTCACCTTCCCTGACCCACACCTGGGTTCATCCTAGCAGAGGACACGGACACCCCACGAGATGCTCGCTGCAGGATCGCTTTGGTAACCAGCTCCTCCCAGAGCTGTGAGTTTGGATCTGGAGCAGCACGTGGTGACTGGTCACCGGTGAGAAACAGGCTCAGGTCCCCAGCCTGCTTGTGACGCTGTCCCTGTCCTCTTGCTGAGCTGACCAGGCAGGTAGTGTGGCCACAGGTGATGGCATTTCCCTGTGGTGGAGGTGCCACTGGGTCCCCAGGCCATGTGTGTGCTGCCATGCTGGTCTCCATCCTGCCCACCAGCAGCTCTGCTCCAGGAGTTTTCCTCATCCCGTGGCATGGGGCCAGAGGAGGATTTCGTACCGGCTGTGACAATGCTGCCTGGCGCCAGGACCTGTGGCACAGAAACTGCCCTGGTTCTTCTGCAGCTTCCTGTCAGCTGCTGTGGGCTCCAGAAATAGCCGCTGCTCAGCCTGCCCCGCGCCGCAGCTGGGCAGCTCCGGGCGGTCACCCCCTCCAGCTGCTTGGGACAGGGCTGCCGGATCCCCATGGGGGGCTCTGGGTGATGGGGGGCTTGGTGGCACCCACAGAGCAGGAGGAAGGTGAGACCTCCCGGCTCCCAAGGCAGACTGCTGCTGAGGCTGCGCGTAATTACCTGCCAACGAGGCGGGCGTTAATTGCCGCTCCAGTTGCGGATGCTGCCAGGTGGCAGTTGTCATCTGGAAAGTCCCTGCTGCTCCCTGGCAGGCAGGTCATCCAAACCGGTGATCAGCCGGGATCGCTCGTGGCGTGAGCATTACTCTGAGGTTGGGACGGTTTTGAGCACGGGGTTCCCCCCTTCCCCTTTCAAGGTGCCCCGTCGTCGGCCCCGTCCTACTTGTGAGGGCCCAGCTGTCTTGGCTGGTGGGAAGAGCACTTGGGGGTGCCCATGGGTGCTCCCCCCGGCAGCTGGCACTGGAGGCAGTGTCCTGGCTCCAGCTGGCGTCACCCCCTGCGGCCGCCTCGGCTGCTGTGCTGCTCCACTTTACATCAAGCTGGCGTCAGGGTGGATATATGGCCTCGGGCCACCCACGAATGCAAGGAATTAAAAACCAAATAGCACACTGTGTTGCCTGGCTGTTCCCGACGTCCCGGTTCAGGAAGCCATGCCGTTGGCAGCTGGTTTCTCTGGCTGAGCCAGACGACAGAGTGGGTCCCTGCCTGGCTGCTGGGGCTCGTCTACCTGCCCAAAAAATCCCCTGGCTTTTGCAGCTGCAGACACTGCTCCTCCCCAGACAGCCCCCCTGCAACTCTTTCTGCCCCCCAAAAATATCCTGCGGTGAGCAGGTCGCACTGCTGGGGGTGGGTGCTCCTGGACTGGGTCTCCATCCCCATGGGGATGCAGGGGCTGTGACCTCCTTGGGAATTCCCGCGCCCCGCAGGGGTGAGAGCCAGTCTCAGTCTCCGGTGGGGGTGCTGGTGATGCCTCCTCGCGTGATATTTCTCATGGCCGTGAGTCACCCCAGCACGTTCACCCCAAGCAGGGCTGGAGGGGGAAGTGCCGTCACCTGGGACACTTCACTGGCTGGCGAGCGGTGAGGCAGCCCTGCCTCTGTCAGCGTGGCACCCCGAACTCCCGGACGGTGGGGACCAGGGGACAGCGGCACCGTCCGGGGCCAGAGGAAGGTGACGCTGTGCTTCGTTGCCTTGCAGGGATGCCCGGCGGGGAGGTAGGCGACTGAATGGCAGGCATGGAAGGGAGAGGACCCTACCGTATCTACGACCCCGGCGGGGGGACGGAGGAGAATGGATCCACAGCCTTTGAGCGGCTGGTGGAGGAGAACGCCCGGCTGAAGGAGAAGATGCAGGGGATCAAGTCTATCGGTAACTCCTGCGTGGCTGGGGGACGAGGTGTGCCTTTGGGGCAGCGCAGCCTGCGCCCTCCGAGCCTGGGGGTTTCTTGCTCTAGTTAGGAAGGGTGCTATGAGATTTTGGCACTGGGGCAGTGGCAAAGCTCTCCCCATCCTTGGGGTTGAGCAGGATGTCTGGGCTTTTTCACATGGGACCCAAGCTTTTGCTGAACTGCTGGGGTGCTTTATGGTGGGATAAATGCTGGGGAGAAACAAAAAGGCAAGTGATGGAGCAAGGCCAGCTCCCCAGAGCCTGGATCTGTTCTGCCTTTGATGAACGCGCCTACCTCCTGCAACCTCTGTCAGGACAGGAGCCTTTCCCTGGTGCTACTCTGTTGGGTGCTTGTCGCAACCACAGGGACCTGCCGATGTTTAAATGCCCCAGCTGAGTCCCGTCACCCCTTTCCTCCTCCTCAGCTGCCTTTCCCCACCCCTGGGTTTGGTTTCGGTCAGCTTCTGCTTTTGAGTCCTGCTTCTGCAGCCAAATTTCCACCTGCCTCGTGATTCCTGTCATGTCACCGTGCCGCTACCTGGAACCACTGGTGTGGGAGCAGCTGCCCGGGGCGGGCAGAGAATTGCGTTGCCGGTGCCAGACCCCAAAGCAAGCAGGCTGGACCCCTGGTTCCACCACCTAGGCTTAAATTCATCTCCGAGAAGTGGAGGAGACTTCTCAGAGATCCAGTGCTGCCCTGCTGCCTCCCATAACCAGTGCTCTGTGTGTCAGCGTGGAGGACTCTGCAGCCAGTGAGCCACTGAAATAGCTTTGGAACTGGATTTGGCCAAGAAAAAAAAAATCTTTCTGGATGCAGACAGACCATGCTGGGCACTTCTCCAGCCAAGCAAGGGGCTTGGTGTGGGTGAATGGGGTTGCTGCAGGGCAGGCGCTTGGGGAAGAAGGGTGAGCATCCTTCTGTTGTCCACAACAGGCGAGCTGCTGGAAGAGTCCCAGGTGGAGGCATCCAAGCTGCGACAGAAGGCAGAGGACCTTGTGAAGGACAACAAAATGTTGATAGCATCATCTTCCTTGGACAACCTGGTGGAAACCAGAGGTAGGAGACACGGAGCTCGCTGGAGAGGGGTAACCTAATGGCTCAGGATCTTGAGCTTAGGGGAATGGAGACGGTGTGAAGAAGACTTTCGTGGAGGTTTCTTGCAGCACTATCATCTCGAGTTTGTCAAACCACTACTATCCTCCCTTCTCCTGGAGGGAGGTTTCTGTCCCATTCCTGTAGCTGGGCTAGAAACCATCCATTGGTGCCCCACCTCATGGGGTGTCTGCTCTCTGCATCCCTGCGCCAGGTGGGGAGAGGCCTTGCTCTCCAAAAGGCTCATGGCTACGTCCTCTCCCCTCTCTGCAGCCATCGGCCCCGATCCCAGCTCCACACAGGCCGTCCAGCTGGACATGGAAACACGGAAATCTCCTCCAAGTGTGAGTCTGGTGAATGCGAGAGCTGGCCTGTGCCTCTGCGCGGTGGCGTCCTGGGTTGCCATTCCCTGGGGAGACCTGACCTGGCTGCCTCCCCTTGCAGGGATCCTCCTCGGAGTTCGAGGTTGTTGCTGTGGAAGCGCAGGGGTTTCCCCAGGAGAGCGGGAGAGCGGTGAGTGGCCCTGGTGCCTGCGGGATTTGGTGGATGGTGGGTGGAGAATCAAGCCCACTGGTGCAGTGGTGGTACCAGAGGCGTGGGAGGGTGTGCAGGCAGGGCTGGGGACCCACGTCAAGCTGGCCGTTGGGCAAACCACAGAGGAGGGATAAACTGCCCCAGCATGCTCCCAGGGGAGCAGAGCCAGCCCCACATGCGGCCCCCGTGACAGTGCTTGTGCTGCTGTGCCCAGCCTCTGCCAGCGATGAAGATGAGGGGACCTGGCCAGTCCACAGGCAGGAGGGAACCACACAGCCCCGTGGCTGCTCCTCCCCGTGTCTCGCTGGGGCCGGAGAGCTGAATGCACCTGGATGTCCCCATGGCTGGCACTGCCCTGTCCTGTCCTGTCCTGCTCCAAGTTTTTGTCTGTGCTGGAAGGGAGGGGAGCAGAGATGGGGAGCCCAAGGAGGATGAACATCTGCTTGCATCGCACAGTAGTAAGGGGACATGCTCTCGTTGTACATCCCTGTTTGCATTGGCCAGAGAGGCTCCAGGAGGGGTTGAGTCTCGTTGCACCCTCCTGGGGTGCAGCTGTGGGGTGATGGAGAATGAGATGGCATCTTCTTGGTGATCAGCTGCTGGCCCTGAGTGAGTGCCAGTCCCATGTCTGTACCCAGGCTCTCCCAGTTGCTCTACCTGGGTTTGGGTCCTCACTGCCCGCCCCCTTGCTGGCCGGCACTGACAGGAGGAGCTGAGTGTGCTGTGGCCCACACACACCCTCCCATGGCAGTTTCAGGGCTGTAAACCCCGGGACAAGGGTACTAGGGACACCTTGGGCTCCTCGCCCCACGTGGTGATGCCCAGGGCAATCCCACGGGCGGCTGGATGAGTCAGCGGGGCTGGGAGCGGAGCGGGCAAAGGTGTGCCAGTGTGTCCCCACCTCGCACCGTGCTGGGCTGTGTTGTGCTGGCAGTGTCTCCTAGGCAATGGTGGAGGTAACCAGCCACACCAGGGGAGGATGAGCCTGTTGGGGACACCCCTCGTGCGTGGGTTGGGGTGTGCCATGACGCTGGTGGGCGTGCCCTGACCCGGGCTCTCCCGGCCACCGTTTAAATCCTGTGCATCACCCTCTTGCCTGCTGCCTGCCAGAGAGCTTGGGTTCCCAGTGCCTGGCGTGCCGTGGTGGGCAGGGGACCTGCAGAGCCATGCTGGGTGACAGGAGGAAGGAGGAGATGGGCGCTGGGGTAAGACCACCCCTCACTTGGCAAACCTCAGCTCCCAGCATGGGCCAGAGAGCGGAAAGGACAGTCTCAGGAGCTGGGATTTCTAGTCCTGGTGCCAATGGGGAGAGCTCGGGGGAAGAAGGGATCAGGGCTGGAGGTGCCTCCGTTGCCATCAGCGAGCGTTATCTGCTCAAACTGCCAAGGGGTATGGGGAATCCGTGGGCTGGGAGAGCTGCTGTAGTGTCCCACTCTACCTGGAGACCTGGTGTCCCAAGTCCAGCAGCTGGGAATCAAACCTTTACAAAGCCAACGCAATTTTTCATTGTACCGAGGGCTGTTGCAGAGTCTCTTGGTGCTGGCCCAGCTCCACACCACAGCTCTGGATTGGCAATAAGGCTCACCTGCCCCAAGAGGGAACTTTACAATGCTCCTTGAACTGACCTGACCATGCTTGGGTCCTTCCTCGTTCCCAGGACTTGGAGCAGCTGCCAAATGAGGATGCCAACCTACTGCCCCAGCTGCAGCAGCTGGAGAACACGCTGAGCGGCTGCGCCAAAGATGCCAGCAAGGACCAGGTCTTCATGCGCATGGGCTACATGGCCTCTGAGCTCAAGCGTCTGGCCTCCAAGGTGCACAAGAACGAGCAGAGAACATCGTTCCTGCAGGTGAGCAAGGGTTGGCTAGGCTCTTTGTGGGGGTTTTCCTTTTTTTTTTTTTTTTTTTTTTTTTTTTTTTTCCTCACCAAGCCCCTTCTGTCCACCTTGAGGTGGACACCCACCTCTGTGCCAGGTCCACCTTGAGGTGGACACCCACCTCTGTGCCAGGGCTTGGTGGGAAGTAGGTGGCCAAAGAGGCTCCTGGGGCTGGCAACGGTCCTCATGCTACTGGCACTTGCCCTCCAGACGCTGTGTGAGACGCTGCACAGTGAGAACAAGGAGCTGCGAACCAAGCTGGAGCGGGACCTGGAGCAGAGAAACCAGGCACTGGAGAAGCTCAGGTGAGGATGGCCAGCGAGGAGGTGGACAGGGCTGCCCCAAGTGCTGCTTCTTCCCGCTTACCTGTCCCTCCCTGCCCGCAGGTGTGAGAACCAGGAGCTCCGGAGGATGGTGACGCTCAGCAGCCAGGACAGCGGGAAGAGGGAAGCTGCTGAGCAGCAGCAGGTGAGTGAGAAGCATCACCCTCGGAGAGGGCTGGGAAGGAGGCGGGGAGCCCGCTGACATATCAGCAAAGGTGGCCTCATTTTAAGCAAGCCCCCAGTTTGTCCCAGTACAACCAGCAGGACTTCTTAGGGTCTCAAGGGGATGGGGGAGGCCGTGGGAGGGGAACTGGCTTGTGTTTAGCCAGCCTCGGGCACAGCCTCCGCAAAAGCCCTGAGGGTCCCCCCCGTGCGCGTCCAGCAGAGCGGGGCTGCGGTGGAGAAGGTGCCGGGCAGAGGAGAGCTGGAGGCCAAGGAGAAGAAGGTGAAGATCCTGGAGCACCAGCGCAGGGAGGTGAGGAGCAGGCTGGGAGGCAGGCACTGCCAGGAGCAGGGTGGGAGCAGGTGGTGGGGGAGCGTGGCTGGGACGGCACGGGGAGACTGGGGCAGGGCTGCGGAGCTGCAGGGAAGCGCTGCTGGAGCTGGGATCTCCATCCAGCTGGTTCCCGAGGTGCTTTTGCGACAGGAGGCTGCTGGGGACTGCCATGGCTGGCTCAGGGCTGGGACTGGGCTCCCATTTCAGCTCTCCCTCTCTCCCTGCAGCTGCTGGAGGTGAATAAGCAATGGGATCAGCACTTCCGAGCCACAAAGCAGAAGTATGAGCAGAAGGTAAGGCTGGGTGCTTGGAGCTGGGTGCTCAGGGGAGGTGCGTCTCTGCAGGGTGCCAGCTGGGAGATTTGGAGGAGATTGGCTGTGGGGGAAGGTTTTGGGGCTGCCTACGCCTCCTTTCTCTCCCTGGCGTGGGTCCTTCTGGGCAGGCAACGTCCCTACTCCCTCCTGGCAGATCACGGACCTGCACCAGGAGCTGGCTGAGGCTCGCAGGGCACTGACTGAGCTGGAGTCAGAGCGGGAGCAAAAGCAACGGGATTTCGACCGCAAGCTGCTTCTGGCCAAGTCACGGATTGAAACAGAGGAGGTGAGTCCTTCAGGAAGGGTGGCGGGGAGCTGCTGGCCCCATTGCCCTGCCCTGGCTGATCTCCATCCCCCGGGTCCTGCAGGCGGAGAAGGAGAGGCTGGCCATGGAGGTGAGGGACCTGCAGCAGAGGATGCGGTTCCTGCAGGACCAGCTGGCTCCAGTCACCAGGCAGCGGGAGTACCAGGAGAAGGAGATCCAGAGACTGAACAAGGTGAGAGCCAGGGCACAACCCCTCTCTGCAAAACATCTTCTGTGCTCTCTGGCCTCTTCTCTCTCAAATCCAAAACTGACCCTGATCAACCCCTTCCTACTCAGCTCCTTGCCCAAGCAGGAGCTTGTGTCAGATGATGCCCACCACATCTCCTTAGGCTCCCAAAAAAGGGGGATGAAGTCCCTCTTGCTCTTGCCCAGTTATGCCCGCTTCCTACACTGGGATGTGCCCATGGCCCCCTGGAGATGTCATGGGTACAACATAGAGCTCTGACTCCCCTCCCTGCTCCTCTTCCTCTCCAGGCGCTAGAGGAGGCCCTGAATGTCCAGGCCTCCCCACCACCCATCTTTGCTAGCACCATGGAACCAGCTGGGAAGGTGCCACAGCAGGAGCTGCTGACCCAGAACGAGCTTCTCAAGCAGCAGGTAGGGCAGGATGGTGTGACTCCTGCTCCTGTAGAGGTGGGGAGGGAGCTACGTGCCCTGGGAACCCTGGTACAGAACCCAGTGTGGCCGGGAGCAGCCCTAGCTGTGTGTCTGTGCCACAGTGGTGGGGAGCAGGGACAGAGCTCAGCATCTTCCAGGCCTTCAGCTGGAGCGGCCACAGCCATGGGCCATCATGCCAGCCTACCTGCCTGGGGCTTGGTGTAGCTGGTGGGGTCAGGGATGGCAACACAGCGATGGGGAGGTGTCTGGCCTTGATCAGGTGGACCCACACCCCTCCATCCTGCCAGGTGAAAATTTTTGAGGAAGACTTCCAGCGGGAGCGGAGTGACAGGGAGAGAATGAATGAGGAGAAGGAAGAGCTGAAGCAGCAGCTAGAGAAGCTGCAGAAGCAGTTGGTCCTCTCCAACAACCAGGTGAGCAGCGCTGGGCAGCACCCCAGGAGCCCCACATCTCCCCCCAGGTACATTGGAGGTGCTTGTCCCCAGTGTCATGGCCCCCGTACCCATCTTGGAGCAAGGGCTGAGGTGGGACAGAAAGGCTGGTTTTGCTGCCGTTTGTCACTGCTAGAGCATCTCCTTTCACTCATCTCTTCCTCCTACTCCTCTCCTGGGAATCTGGTGGTGGGGGACCGGTGGGGGCATTCCTGTGGGCCATTGCAGCAGCCCCTGCCCCACAGACAAGGGAGGTGGTGGGGTGGGCTGTGCACTAACCCCTCCTTGCTCCCAGCTGCGGGCCTCCAAGGATGACTGCCAGAGGGAGAAGGAGGAGAAGGAGAAGCTGAAGAAACTGCTGAAACAGCACAAACAGGTGGGAACAGGGGAAAAACCCTTCCTGGGTGGAGGGGCTGGGGGCTGCGGGCCTGGCCCCAGCCTCTTGTCTCCTGTTGGAGGGGCAGCTCCTGAGCTAGGTGATGGGGGGTGGTGGGCTGCCCTCAGGACTCTTCTTCAACATCTCCCCCGGCTCCTCGCAGGCTTCTGGAGAGAGGCTGCACGCAGAGCCGCTGCCGGGGCCGGTGGGCCCCGCCTGCCCCATGTACCAGTACCAGTACAGTCCCCCCGTGGCTCACCCCATGTACCATGGCTACGACGAATGGCAGCAGGTCCGATACCCGCCAGCGATGACAGGCGAGCACACGCCAGGACAGAACTTCCACCATTTTCCTCCGGTGAGTGCCTGCCCATGCCATAGGGAGCTGAGCACGTGTGTCCTGTTGGCACGTGAAAGCTCAGCCCTCTTCTTCCACCTCCTCCTCCTCACCTTGGCAATCAAATACAGAGTGCAGGCTCGTGATTTGCATCCCTGGTAATTTGTTGTTTCTGTTCAATCTCCGGCAGCCTGAGTACCCCTGGCGCCCACCCTGCGCCATGTCTCGCAGCCAGAATGCCCAGGCCATGGCCGGGGTGAAACCGGTCCCCAAGGACTTGGGTAAGGCTTGGACCCTTGGCGAGGGGAGTGCCCCTGTCCTTCACCCTGAGACCCTGGGTGGCTTGGGGGAGGGCTGGGGGGGAT
Organism: Ardeotis arabs; assembly: GCA_011801015.1. Lineage (NCBI taxonomy): Eukaryota > Metazoa > Chordata > Aves > Otidiformes > Otididae > Ardeotis > Ardeotis arabs. The sequence continues at coordinate 4,015 of JAAGAY010145528.1, read as the reverse complement.
ACCTTGCCAGGCAGTGGCCATTTCCTTCCAGCCCCCACCTCTAATCAGATGAGGGAGTAACTTGGCAACAAGTAATTTGGCTGCATCCCCTGCCTTGTCCCCGTGCCCTAATGCCCCTTCTCACAATTGGGAGTCAGCCAGGCCAAAGCACAGAGGTGCAGGTGCTAATCCTGCCTCTGCATCCCTGCAGCACCTGAGGACAGGCAATGACCCTGGTGGGGTTACAGCAATGGGTGCTCAGGGATAACAGCCACCCTATTGCTGGCATCCCTCCCGTGGGCTCGTCTAGGCGCAAAGAGATGCGCTCACCCCGTGCCACCCCTCTTTTGTGTCTCAGAACAGGCAAGTCCCGGATTGCCCTAACGCCAAGGACCGGCTGCGCTGCGATACCGGCGGCAGAGGAGTAGGGTGTGTGTGTGTGCCCATGTGTATATATCTAGGAGCTTCCTCTGGCTGCCCACCCCTGTGTGCGGACATGCGGTGGACGGGGTCGCACTCGTGGCCTGGAGCGGCTCGGCGGCGTGTCCCCACGAGGAGGGTGTGAAGAAGGCAGCGGAGGTGCCATCATGGTGGTGGCCAACGAGCAGGGTCAGTCCCTCGTGGCTGTCCCCTTCCCCACGAGGCACCAGGCCTGGCGTCGCTGTAAACCTGAGCTGGGTCTTCAGGGAAGAGGAGCCGGTGTTTCCCAGGAGCTGCCCCAGTCCAGGGGCTTCACTGTGGGTCTCGGCGCGGCTCAGCCCCTGGAGCAGCGGGTGACAGCGAGGACTCTCCCGGCGTGGTGGGAGACCCCATGCTCGCAGGCAGGTGCCTGCTGCAGCCACAGCCCCAGCTGAGGGTGATTGGTGTCTTTGTATTTATTTAAGGACTGAAGTGTAGCTGAGTCTCTCTGGTTTTATCCTGACACCTGCTTCCTCTGTGGGGACCGGGAGGGATGCCAGGGCTGGGCCAGAGTGAGCACGAGGGGAAGCCTTGGGGCCAGGCTCTCAAATTGCACAGAGCAAATTCTGCTCCAGAAAAACAAGTCTGGAGGGAGGGGAAAAAAAAAAAATCAAACCAAAACAAACCACAACCCTATTTCTGTAAGTGTAGCTGTCACGTGCATGACAGCAGGAGCCACAGCACTCTAGCTTGCTCATGGCTGGGGGCTGGTCCCTGGTCCCCACTCCTAGCCCCTTTTGCCCCCTGTGTTATGCACCACTCCCCCCTGCCATCCTCTCCCCAAATGCTAGGCTGTGATGTTGCCCTGAAGAAAAAAAAAGAAAAAAAAAGAGTTTCTCCAGCCATCCCTGCTACTACCCCCAGGCTGGCTGCTGTGCCTCTGGCTCTCCCCCCCCCCACCCCAGGCCAAAAAGCAGGGCTGTGCTTTTGCAGAGCCTTTATTTGGCATTTCTACGGCGGGGGGCAAGGGGCCAGCTGCCCCTGGCTGGGAGAGGAGCCCGTCTCTGCGCCGGGACCACGGGCAGCTTGAATGCACTGAAGAGCTGCTCTGGACCTGGCAGGATCAGGCCAGGCCCGCCCCGCACCGGGGGCTTTCGGGCCAAGCCTTCATGGAGACGTGGTCTTCTGCACTGTGGGCGGCTGGCCCCTGCACCCCCCGCTGCCTGGCAAGGTGGGATGGCAGAGCGGGGCACATGAGGGGGGCAAGCTGGTGGCCAGGAGGAGATGTCACCGCCAGAGGTGGAGGTGGGACATGGGGTTATTGGGAAACATCCCCCTCCCATCGCTAAGGTCTCTGCCACTGGGTTGCCCAGCGCAGCGTCCTGACTGGGGGGTGCCAGAGAGGGGAGCGATGGTGAGGGGAGCGTGCCAGCTCACTGCTGGGGAGATCCTGGGAGGGGACAGGATGGGGAGCAACCCTGCAGCAGCCAGGGGGGAGAAGCCACCCCCTAGGCCGGTGGCCCCAGCCTCTACTGCTGCTGCTGTTGCTGTTGCCTCATGTAGGCGATGATGTCGTTCTTCACGACGGCGATGTTGGCACGGTGGTACCAGCGCATGACGGGCACGCCGTCGGGGCCCACCAGGAACTTCTCGAAGTTCCATTTGATGTCGTGGTTCCGCAGAGGCTCCCAGAAGAGGTTCTTGGGGTTCCCAAACTCCTCCGCCACCGGTGGACAGGCATTCTGCAACAGGGTGCCACTGCATCACTGCCTTGTCCACCCAAAAACCAAGCTGGGTGCTGCCCCCTCATCCCTGCCTTGCCATGGCACCCACCTTCAGGAAGGTGTAGACCTTCTGCTCCTTGGCCCCGTTCACATCCCCTTTCTGGAAGAGCTGGAAGTTGGGGACGAAGCCACCCCCTGGCCGGACGTACCTGCGAGGGGAGGGTGTGAAGGGTGTCATGCCACAGGCAGCTCTCAGTGCTGCACAGGGGTAGTGGGGGAACCCCAAGCCTCGTGCTTTTGGGGGCCACAGCCAGCAGGAGCTGCAGCCTTTGCACCCACTACCCAGCCAGGGGGGTCTGGTGCCCTGCAGCCCCCACCACAGTACTCACTTCAGAGCAGGGAGGATCTCTGAGTTCTGGCCAGGTTCCTGCTTCCCAAATTGGTTGGAGGGGAAGCCCAGGACTACGAGCCCATAGGGCCCCAGCTCATTTTGTAGTGCATTCAATTCTGCAGACAAGCAGAGCGAGGGATGGGTTAGCAGGTGACCATGCTTACCCCCACACCCACACTGATCCCCTCGGAGCATCCCCAACTGTGCCAGGTCCTGGGAGCAGGCATTCACCTTCTCCCAGCTCCCCAGGGCAGGATTGGACCATGGGGACCAGCAAAGGGCTGCACGCCTGGGTGATGCTGCGTGGTCCTCAACTGCCTGCTGTGTCCCCCAGGGTGGCCATGCCCCACGGGACCCTTACCCAGGTACTGCAGGGTGAGGCCTCAGTACGTGGCCACGTTGACGAAGAGCACCATCTTCCCCGCATACTTCCTAAAGGGGATGTACTCGTCCCCGTCGATGGTCAGGGCCCCGTAGTCGTAGATGGTGCCCTGCACCGAGCCGTAGCATTTCACCTGTGGGGCAAGGAGCATCCTATGAGACCGGGCCGGGGGCTGCCACCCACCCCACGCCCACCTGAGCAGCAGGTCCAGCCCTGGCACTGGCTGGAGATGGCAGCTGCCAGCATTGTGTCTCCTGCCCCGAATGCCGCTGGCAGCAGCCAGGCTCCAGCATGCCAAGGTCAGGGCGCTGGGACAGGCTGGTTTGTGCACGCACACGCATGTGCACACATGTGCACGCCCGGCAGCGGGGCTGGCTGCAGCTGGAGAGATGTTTACTCAGCCAGGGTCAGGCAGGAAGGCGAGAGGCTGGAAAACAGCCTGAGCTGGAGCAGGGAGACCAGCCCCAGCCTCTCGGGGTCCATCGGCGGCAAGACTCCTCCACCCCTACAGAGCCAGAGCACCCTGGAGCGGCACCGGCTGCTGTGCCCAGGCAAAGGAGGGATTGGGGCTGGATCAGACCTGTGTGGGGAAGTGCCAGGGTGGAGCAGCCTCTGCCTGCGGGGCTGCAGGAGTTAACCCGGGGGAACCCATCTCCTGTCCCCATCGGGGGACACAGGCTCACCCAAGTGCCACCGAGGGGCTATTTTGGGAGCTGGCAGGAGATAAGGCACAGGGCCTCTGCCCGGGGAGCTCGGCCTCCGTGGGGCCGGTCGGATCCTGGTGCAGGGCAGAGGTGGGCAGGGGGGCTGGGGGTGACAGAGTCAGCCCTGCTCTCTGCCCACCGGGGTGTGGGGACACAGCGGCCCCGGCACCCTCCAAACACGGGGGCACCCCCCTGGACAGCGTGTGTGGAACAAAAACCCCGTGCTCTGTCCCTATGGGGGTCACTGGTGGGGGGTGGGACACACACACAAGGCTCTGTCCCCCCTTTGTCCCCAACCCCAGGACAGAAATTCCCCCTTTGCAAGAACTTAGCTCAGAAAAATCCCCCCGTGGTCCAGGCACTGGGGTGGGGGGGTCACAGAGCCACCGTGCCCCACGCCTGCCCCTGCGAGCTCTGCAGCAAGCCTTGGGGACAG